>JBDJHY010238732.1:0-20443 GCA_039654485.1 Withania somnifera
ACCCTCAACCTAAGTTTATAGTTAGGTTGTAGACAAACCATTCACTACTAGACCAGGGCCAAGATAGAATGTTTACCACATATTAACTCACGGTATTTTCTACATATCCACCATAAGCTTAGGTTATATTTCCTAATTAAAGGTACATAATACTTGAAAAGAGAATCAAGGCCACAACGCTTACTCCTCATTTTATCGTCCTTCTGTTTCTCAGGGGTAAGTGAATGGTTGGTTTCAGAAGATTTTAAAGGGTTCAACTTGGAACTCAACACTTATTTGGTGACTAATTTAAGGATTTAGTGACTTATCAAAGAAGTCCTAGGATCATTTTCACATCAACCTACTTCCTACTTAGCTAAATTTGAACCAAGCAAGTTCTAGATATAATATACACAAGAAGGTTAGACTAAACTACACTCTCACACATGCACGTAAACTCGTATGTCAATACAAACTTGTTAATCAAATGGTCCAGGAAATACAAACATAATTAATAACACTAATATTCTATAGCTCAAAGTGAAATACAATCAACACAATAGAAGCCAACAAATATAGTGATACTGAAAAATATTATATATAGGGGTATCAATTGTTTAATGAAATGTATCAACTTATAAAAAAACCTAATAATGACAATTCTCCTAGATAGCATGTTTGAGGGAAAAGACTCTAGAAATAAAAACCCTCAGACGAAACAAAACCAATACAAAGTACCACCCCCTCCTATATAAAACATTGCATTGTCTCTAATGCAAAACCCATAAAGTACAAATATAAATGTAAAAGGGTGTACCTTAGTAGTTCCACTGATTTGGACTGCCTCCCAATAGTTCTTGATTTAACATCATGGCACGACGGAATCATCTGGATTACTTAGACTTACTCAAATAAACCTTTTTCCAAAAAGTTAACTTCCTCCATTGATCCGTGAAATCTATTGATGTGTTACCCATTTACTTTAAAACAGCTCTTATTTTCATTTTCCAATTAGACTACTCCTGATAGGAAAAGCATTATGGCGAGGTACGAGCCTAACAATTTTGACTTAAGATTACCTGGAATAATCGCAATCTCGAATTAAATAGCAGCATAAGATCTCTTGGATTGAAATCTCTCTACTTAATCCTTTAATCATGATACTTCTTCATTCTTTCCTTGTATATTGATCCCTTTTCATAATACATGGTACGGAACTCATCCAGTTTATTAATTTGGTCAAGTCGTATGTTGACGGTTGTGTCCCAATTTAGCTTCAACATTGTTAGAGCCCACTTTGTCTTACGTTGTAGATCCATCGATAAATAATTAGAATTCCCATACAACAGTTGAGAAGGGGACATACCTATCAATATTTTGAACGTCGTTATGTAAGCTCATAAGGCATCATCCAACTTATGGGACCAATTTGTCCTGGTAACATTCATAGTTTTTGCTAGTATCGACTTGATTTTTCTATTTGAAACCTCCACTTGACTACTATTTTGAGGACGATACGGTGTTTCCACCTTGTACTGCTTCACCCCATACTTAGCCAACACTCCTCTGAAGGCCTTATTACAAAAGTGAGAGCCTCCAGCACTGATGATTGCTCTTGGGGTCCCAATCTTGGTAATGATCTTCCATATAAGAAAAGCCACGGAGCTCTTTCCTTTGTTTTCAAGTAAGGTGACAGTTTTAACCTACTTAGACACATAATCAATAGCCACCATGATGTACTTCTATCCACGTGAACTCACAAATGAGCACATAAAGTCAATTCCCCATACATTAAAGAGCTCAACTTCCAAGATACGAGTCAAAGGAAATTCATGCTTGCGTGAGACAGCTCCTTGCATTTGGCACTACTGACATGACTTTACAAACTCCTATAAATCACGATGTATTGCAGGACTAAAATAATCACACTATAGGATGTTTTGTGCTGTGGGCACCCCTATGATGTCCTCTAGCTAGTGATGAATGACATGCTTCAAGAATACCTCTAATTTCCACTTTTGGTACATATTGCCATATCATATTATCTACACAGAGCCTAAAAAATAAGGGCCCATCCCAAAAGTATCTTTTGGCATCATAGAGAAATTTTTATCTATCATACAAGTTCAAGCTTTCTAGCATTATGTTATTGACCACGAAGTTGGCAAAGTATGCATACCATAGAGCCCTATCATTCATAATAGCAATGACCCTTTCATCAGGGAAAGTGTATTTAATTTGTGCATCCACCTTTTCTCTGACATATGCCTCTAGTCTTGAAAGGTGATCAGCCACTTGGTTTTAACACTCCTTACGGTCTATCACCTATAAATCAAATTATTGTAACAATAGTATCCAGCGGATTAACTGAGATTTAGCATCTCTTTTGGCCATGAGATATCTCAGGGCTGCATGATCAGTATACACTACCAGTTTGGTCCTAGAAGGTAAGATTTGAATTTCTCAATAGAATAAACCACATCCAATAGCTTTTTCTTAGTAACAGTGTAGTTTTTTGTGATTCGTTTAATGCTTTGCTAATAATAGAAAGGATGGAAAATCTTCTCTATTTTCTGCCCAAGCATAGCTCCCATTGCTACACCACTAGCATCATACATCAACTCAAAAGGCTCTACCCAATTAAGCCAGACCATAACCAATGCAGTGATTAGTTTTTGTTTGATCCCTTCAAAGACTTTCAAACAAGCTTCATTGAACAAAAACTTCACTCTTTCTCAAAGAGTGTGAACATGGGGCTTGCAATTCTTTAAAAATCCTAAATAAATCTTTGGTAAAAGCCTGCATGTCCTAAGAAGCTTCTCACACCCCTAAAATAAATTAAGAGTGGTAGATTTTCAATCACCTCTACTTTTGATCTATCCATTTCAATACCTTTTGTGAAGACCTTGTGTCCTAGGACAATGCCTCTCTTACCATAAAATGGCACTTCTCCCAATTATGAACGAGATTCACTTCAATGCATCTTTGTAGATCATTCCCTAATTTAGTTAGGAAGTTCTTCTCAAATGTGTCATCTACTTCATAGAAAGCATCCATGAATACCTCCAGAGAGTCCTCCTCTATGTCGAAGAAGATAGATATCATGCACCTCTGAAACATAGCAGGGGTATTGCACAATTCAAAGGATATACATTTGATAGAGAATGTACCATAGGGGCATGTGAATGTGGTTTTCTCTTGATATTCTGGTGCTATGGAAATCTTTTTATATCATGAATACCCATCTAAAAAGCAATACCAGCCCGACCCGCAAGGCAGTCAAGCAGTTGATCCATAAATGGTATAGGAAAATGGTCTCGAAGAGTAGCAGTATTTAGCTTCCAATAATCCATACAGATCCTCCACCCAATCATAGGTCGATGTGGGATGAACTCATTTTTTTCATTCACCACCACTGTCATGCTACCTTTCTTTGGTACACACTGAACTGGACTCAGCCATATATTATTCGCAATTAGGTAAATAACCCCATTTAATAATCTCCCTTTTGACCACCTCTTACATAGGTGGGTTAGGTCTCCTCTGGTGTTCTCGTCTAGAGACACTATCAACCTCTAGCCTTGTACGATGCAAGCAACTGCCTGGTGGAATACCGATGATTTTTACAATAGTCCAACTAATTTCCTTCTAAAACTTCTTTAAAATATAGACCAAGGCTATGACCTATAGATCCATCAACTGTGTCGAAATGATAACTAGAAAATTTTTGTTGGTTCCCAAAAAGACATATTGTTTATGCCTTGAGAGTGCTTTGAGTTCCAAAATTGGGGGCTTTTTAATCGATGGTTTTGCTGGTTAAGTTGACCTATTTTATAGGTCTAAATTAAGATTTTATGCTCATATGAATAAGACCTACTCTAATTAAGGTATTTATAGTTTTCTCATGCACCTCTGTATCTTCGCCATCGTAATTCATCACAACTGCGCTTGATAAATATTTTTATCAATCTGGGGTTCTTTGACTTTATCCCATTCAACATCAGTAATGGATGCCAAATATATATCCCATGGATTGGCATATGTTGAATGTTACTTAAATGTTTAATCAAAATTTTATATCACCTCTCTCAACATCCACTAAAGCTCTTCCAGTTGCTAAATATGGTCTATCTAGAATGATGGGCACCTCAAAGTTAATGTCGAAGACAAGGATAACAAAGTCTTCCGAAAAGATAAGTTTGTTCACCTTAGCAAGCACATCAAATAAAATTCCCACTGGCCACTTAACTTAGCGGTCATCCATTAACAATCGCATAATCATAAGTTTGAGGGATCTTTAGCCCAATATCTTGTAGATTGACAAAGGCATCACATTGATATTGGCCCTTAAATGGCAGAGTACTCAAGAAATATAGAACGTTCCAATTGTATATGGAATAGTGAATGCTCTCAGGTCTTCATTTTTTACTAAAGATCGGGATGAAATAGCCCCACAATGATGAATATTATCTTTGATCTCAAGACTGATTATTCTTTTCATCGGTCACAAGATCTTTTATGAATTTAGAATTACCAAGAATTTTCTCAAGTGCCTCAACTAGCAAAACATTCATTGATAGTTGTTTCAACAAGGTCATAAACTTCAGAAACCATCCATATTTAGCTTTCTTCTTCATTTTCTATGGGAATGGGTGTGGAGGTCAACACATTTCAGTCACCTTTTTTGGTTTTTTCTAACCCATTTCAATCACATGATTCTTTCCCTTCTGTGATTCCTTCTCTTTTATTTTACTTAGATCTTCTTTTGTGGTTGACACTTTGGCTACTCTAGTATTTTCTCTAGCTGGCTTTGGGTCAGCCAATGACTTGCCACCGTGTGTGGTAATGGCTATATAATGATTATATCCATTGGAACTGGATGTTAAATTACTTACATTCTAATGGTTCAATGAGGCTAACATCTGTTCCATATGAAACTCCAATAGCTTTATCGATACAGAATGTGATTCAACTACTTGATCGATATCTAATATTTTCTTGTTAATTACCTTTAAGCTTTCCCCAGAAGATTCTATTCTCTGAAGTATGGTAGCCATATTTCTTTCATCCTAGAAGTTCCTGCCTCCCTCTCACTTTGTCTTGGAGGCACATACACTTTATTCCTACTCTTATTAAACACCTCTTTATTCTTCCAACCGTTCGGATCTCTACCTCTTTAGCGTTGTTTACTATTTGAATAGTCTCTGTTAGAGTTCCCACATTGGATTCCCTGATGGAACCCCCCCCCCCCTCCTTAATTTTACAGGTATCTTGTCTCTTCTTAAGAGTTTGACTCAATGCTATCATACTCACCTTTTTCATGAGATATAGCTTTCACCTAACAATTTTTTGGACATCCAATCAATCAGTGTCTTCAAGTGAACTATGTCTTGACCTCTCTTATCTTCTCTTTGGTGTTGTTCCACCGACATAACATCACTTTTGGCACCACCAGATACTTCAGACTCTTTGGTGAGCCAACCTCTGGTATTTCTCATTACAGTGTCCAACTTTTGAGACACTTAAGCATAATTATGCAGAATATATGACCTTAATTTATACCTTCCACGGCCAGCTTTGAAGGACCATTCAAGGCACGGTAGAGATTCTCCTTCAAGTAATTATCCCCCAACTCATGTGTGGGAAATTCTTAATTTTCTAATTAAACCTTAGACATCCCTTATTCAATTCTTTTTCAGGCTTCTTCCTGAAGTTTGTTGTCTTTTTCCTCAATACTAGAATTTTAAAATGAGGAAAGAACCTTTCCAGGAAAGCCTCTATCAGCTTCCCCTAATTTTGCTATTGAATCAGGAAGTATATCATCTAACCACATCGTAGCTTATCCACTTAGAGATAATGGAAAAAGCCTCAGTTGGATAGCATTTTAGCTCACACTGGGAAGGTTGTATGACTTGCATCAACCCCTCGAAAAAGACCCTTCATATTAAACAATTGTATCATGATGTTGGTAACGTGCAATTTGCTTAGTAGTGCTAATAGGGGTAGAATGATTACCCCAGTAGAACCAAACCCATCGAGATTTGTCTCATCATCGTCCAAATACGCCTCATTATTCCTTACAGGTTGAGGTGTAAGAGTTGAGTCTGGATGATTCCCTCTCTGTGGTACATCAACAAGGAGTTGCTCAAGATCAAGTAGAGGTGCATTCTCCTGCCTATTCATTATTGAGAATTTTTTGTGATATTTCTGGATCAAATGAAAATAAAGGTACTCCTAGACAACGAGTACTTGGCATGCAATACCTGTTCCCTGCAGCAGAAAAAAACAACACAAAAAGTGAAAACTAGAAATAAAACTAACTGACAAGCATTATACTTTACTTCACTGATAGCCGTATTCCCGGCAACGGCGCCAAAATTTTATCACTCTCAAATTACACCTCTTATTAAAGTATAAGTAATCGTTAGTCAAATATAGAACCCAACTAGATTGGGGTTGATCCCACAGGGAATATAGTATCATTTTTATGCCTGGTAACAGTATTTAGTCAATTAGAGTTTATTTCTAGAAACAAACATAAAGTAAAGGGGGGAATGTATGTATGAAAGTATTATTTGGCACTGCTTGTGATTCGTAAAAGACTTCAAGTGTTGAGAAAGTCTTGGTTTATGTTCAAAAGGGTTTGATAAACCTTCGGATTGTAATCTTATATGGTTGTGTAATCTTTCCTAAAGACAGAGCTATGTATAAAACCAACTCTATTTATCTAAGCATTTTTCAACCTTTAATCTCAGATAAACCTCTTTTACACTGGGTTAGGGCAGTGAAAGAGTGTGTTATTCTTAGCATGGTAACTCAAGACGATTAGTATTGCTACAGGAGTAACCATTAAATGAGGGTTAACACCCCGAATTTCTTAGCATAATCTCTACTACCAGTTTTAACCATAGGGTTAGTGCTAGTTAAACCTAGGCATGTTCTAGTATTTGGAACCACTAAAAACATTTTGAATCATAGATATCATGTCCATACGCTAAGTTAGATGCAACAACCATATTCGAGTGACAACTCTAATGAAGTTTCACCCATGGATCCCACAACCCTAGAGTTGTGGGTTTAGCCACTCATTAATAATGACATATAAAAAAAACACAACAAATCAATAAGTAGCATACCACTGAATTAATCTTCTAATTGATGTAGAATAATAATCCTCTAAGCTTGTAGTTCTAGTGTTAGCAGGAGGATCCCCAACTTAGATCAATAGTGGTTGCTAGTTGACGTCATGGGTATATCGATTGTCTATTGGTATCGAGGGCAATTAGGAGTGTGTATCTTCTAATTGCTTTCAGACCTTTTTTTTAATTGATTGAGTTGTCATTATTGTAGGTGTATTGATAGTATCTATTTGTTGGTTGATTATTTCGGATTCTTTGTTTTCTCATAAATTCGAAGAATTCACATATCTTTATAACTTCAATATTCTTTTATTTTTCTTTGATCAATCCTCATGGAACAAATAGTATCACTGCAGGTATATCTAAACTCCCCATACTCATCACCTTCTAACTCACGGCATCTACTACCACGCTTTCCTTGCTCGAATGGTAAAAAAAGTAATGTAGTAGTCCTTCAGTAGCTCTAACCATCTTCGCTGCCTCAAATTAAGCTCCTTCTAACTGAGAATGTATTAAAGTATACAATGATGAGTGAACATCTCATAGTGCACGGCATACAGATGATGTCTCTAAGTCTTAAGTGCAAAAACTATTGTTGCCAACTCTAGGTCATGAGTGGGGTAGTTGTGCTCGTGCACTTTCAATTTTCTGGAAGCATATGTTATCACCTATACCTACTCCATTAAACGCAACCCGAACCAACACATGAAGCATCATAGTAGACTGTAAAACTTTATCCCTTAAATTGCATCAATATTTGGTGTTGAAGTCACTAAGTCCTTGAGCTTCAAAAACATCGCCTCACACTCAATCGAACACTGAAATAGGGAATCCTTCCTCATCAATCTAGTCAAAAAAACTGCAATGAAAGAGAACCCCTGTATAAACTGTTTGTATTACCCTACTAACCAGACAACTGTGAACCTCTAAAATGAAACTTGCATTAGTTTGCGTTTCTTTAATTAAGTGCATGTTGACGCATTGAGCACCTAAATCTGCATCTAAATATATATAACACCATATGGTATCATAATGTTGAATGTACGGTATGTAAAACAGCTAAATAGAAACTCTCATCTTATTGGGTACTAGAAAAACTAGGATCATTAGAGTCGATAATTGAGCCTCTAATCTATCAATCTTATTGGAGGAGAACAACTAGTACCTTCTCTTGTATTCGTTCCAACTCAGCAACTATTGATCTATCTAGTTAGTTTAATTTCTATCAACAAAGGACATAAAAGCATGAATTAGGCTCAAGTTTTATATGACCTCACTCGATTGCACGATCTACCAAATGAAAGAACAGTAATTATTCCTAAATATCTTAGAATCTCCTAATCATAAATATAGTTCATAAAATACCCATAAGCAATATTTTACTAAAAACATTTTGTAGACCTGGGACAGACCTACTTCAATACTAAGTTTGTAACGACTCAAACTAGGAGATGCTCAGCTAACACCTCGAGCCTTGAAAGGCTGAGGGAACCAAAATTGAGTGTATTTGTACTGAACCTATTAGATGTTTTAAATTGATGAGGTCTTAAAATATAACAATCCAAAATGCTTACGACTCAATAATAAGTAAACAACACAAGACTAATATAAAAAATATTCAGATAACCAAAAGGCCGACAAATCTAAGCTTAGAAATATCAGATATGAAGTAAGTCTAATGAGGCCAACATCAGAGTAGACATCTATTAACAAGGTCGTCAAGATCAAAGTCGATATTGTCATGTACCATACATCTAGAAGTTTTTATGAACGAACATAATATCTCATAGACGATATAGGACCCCAATTACCTGTTAAATGTACATAAGCTAACTCAAAATATCAATCTGAACAACTCCAAAAAGACTGAAGCTTACCAACCAAAAGATGAAAATAGTATCCTCCTACTGAAGAGGTCGATTTGTGCCTCTATTTGAACCTGCAACACAAAATGTAGCACCCCCAGGCAATGAGGTATCAGTCCGAATGAAATATACTAGTATGTAAAGTAAGAAAATGATATATATTCAATTATAATAGAGAGATAGCAGTTAAATCAACCTAAAACCTGAATGATACATTTTGTCAACATAAGTGCCTCATAGAGTCTTACTCAACTCTATATGCATATATATTATTACTATTGCCCAGTGTCATAGCTTGGTGGTGTAAATATATAACACCTCCCAATCGATACTCAGGTTGATGGTGTATAGAAGCATATGCAATTTAATTCCAATGCATGCCGATACTTGGTGTTGTAAATGCATAACATCGTCCAACTGAAATAGGATTGGTGGTATTTATATATATATATATATATTAATTATATAATACCATCACCGACATACTTTATGATTAGTGATGTACAAATGTTGAATTCTTTATATACGTATGTCACATATAAATGACTCGAAGACTTTTTAGTTTAATGTCACATTCTTGACTCAAATTCCATGAATAGGCTAAATCATGAATAGGATTATTAACTCTAGATAACGTTCTAACACTTACTTTTTTATAATTATAACTTCTAAAAGCTCAATTAATAGTATGATACTTGCTTTGACAAGATTTTCTCTCATCTTTAGCAATTATAAACAAGATAAAAAAGTTCTTTCAGTGAAGTACTTAGCAATGCATAAATTCAACTAACCTAAGAGACATAGACTCTATATCAACTAGGATAATACTATGACGACTCTTCAGTTCAATAAGACAACAACAAAGTGTAAACTTTTTTTCACAATGGTGTTGGCACGTTGTGAATAATATTATCTCTTAATCTTTGCAAACATAATGTTATGAATAGAATCGTAAAAAGGATCAAAATCATATACAACCTAATCATACAAGACAAGAAGTATAACTCAATTAATACTCAATAGTATAATATAGTCGCTATAACTTTTCCTTAAATTATTCTTGTCGATTGTCATTATGACAAGAATCCATATAAATTTAAAAGAAGTCTTTACATACTTAACATTAATTCACTCGGTGATGTGATAACTTTGAGCCTATTACATAACCTTAATCTATAAAAATCAATAACAAAACTCATGTTAAGCTAAAAGATAGCTAGTATATAATTTATCGAATCGTAAGCTCGGTAACAATTCAAACACTTTTTTCTATACGTTCATGTCTTTTATAATTGACTATAAATAATATATAAAGAGAGAGAGAAATAGAGATCATTCTCCTGTGTTTCAGCAACAACTACATTCGGTAAATACTTGAAAATAACTCAATATTATAATAATTTAAGTACGATTTTTCAATCATTTATTCATATATTCCATCTTAGATAACTTAGCTATTACTTGAATTCACTCAAATAAGAGAAAGAATAAGAATTATTACCTCAAAATGTAGAAAAAAATACCTTAAATAAGATTTCTTCTCCTCGAGTAATCCTTCAAATCGCTAGCAAAAAGGAGAAAAGAAGTAACGCAATCTCTACAAACTGTTCAGTTGTCAAATTATGTTGCAATCTTGTAACATTTGACTTTGGTAGTAGAAAGCCCCTTAAACAAGGTTTATGATTATTTTTCTTCAGATTTGGGTTAGATAAATGAGTCAAACCCAAGTGTAAAAGAGATACATGTAATCTAAAATCCTCCACCAACTTAGGGGCCCTACCTCAACCTGCTTTGAGGAGTCTCACAAAAATGTGAATACCTTTCTACTTCAAAATCATATCAATAAATAATTTAATGTGTTAAAAATTAAATTCATAGACCATCAATTTTGAACGTGGATTATCCCATAGTTTCAAATAGATAAAAAAAAAAATTGACTCAAAATTAAAAAGTAATTATCAATAACTTTTGTCACTTTTTTTTAATAATTTTCCTGACTTCAAGACATAAAGTATGGTCATTTTATGATTCAAATGCCTCATGAAATATTCATCTTATCATATTAAGCTCTCTTACACCAGATGTTCGGGCCATAATAACTTTGATTTGCTTAATCTCCAACCCTCATGATACTTAACCTATCCGATTCATATTTATATATTATGATGCATTAGGACGTGAAAGCCTGGGATGCAACACTTATGCTGTTTTTTTTTTAAGTATATTTTGGTGGTTTTTGTTACAATGTAAATAAAGTATGTACGGCAATTAATATAAATTTTCTGCTAATTAATTGGTTCTAAGAAAAACGAGCTTTAGTGTGATTAAAGTAGCAACTAAAGAAAATTGATTTGTCACAACCAATCTAGAGTCGTCACTGACGATTTTATTTTTTTAGGTGATCCACCTATATTTTCCATGAAAAGGCATTTTTTTGACAACATTCCTGATTCATTTCGTGGAACCTTTTTTGTGGTCTTTATCTATTAATGTTTTGTGGTGACTAAGTCGCCACAAATTTATATATTTAGTGGAGCCGCATACAGTTATACACATGTCATTTAATTATGAAAGTATTCATCGCAACTCTAATGTTACCAATAAACACATATAATGGCGAGTTTGTGGGATTTTGTGGCGACTCTAGTTGTTGGTAAAGTTTCAGTTTTTTATAGTATATAAGATAACAAGAGATATAATATATATATATATATATATATGTGTGTGTGTCTTTTGATTGATATATAGATATATAAATAAATTGATTATAAAAAGAAAAAAAACATTGATTAGAAAGAGGCTTTTCAAAAGAAGAAACTATTTCAAAAGAAGCAGATAAGTTGCCTACTTTAAGTGCTTACAAACCACTATTTATTTGAACTAATTGTAAGCTATGTGTTTATTAGATTGTATACTTATTTAGAACTGTATATTTAAATGTACATACATTGAGAAAAAAAGAGGTGGACGGAGTATTTTTAGATTTAGATGGTCTTTGAATTAATTTATTTTAAGTAATTTTTATTTTTTAAATTTTTTTGTAGTATTTGATATATAAACAACTACTTTTAGGCCAAAAAAATACAGAAATAACTAACATTTAAAAATTAAATATTTTAAATTTAGATTATTTTTAGAAACCAACTGAGATACCTATACCCTCCTGAAACATTGATGGCACTAAAGAAGAATGAAAATGTAGCAGAAAAAAATAAAAAAATGACACGCGTTAAACATAGGTCCCCTTCTTCTCTTTGTTGCTTCCCTATATACACACGATATCTTTTCTAACACATTTTCTTCCGTGTTCTCATCCCATTATTATTCCCTTTCTCTTTATTTTTTTCTCTTTCTGTCTTGAAACTCTTTTTGCCTCCTAATAAAGTTTTTGCTTTCTTCGGTTAAGAAACTGACAACAAAGACCACCTAGTCATTGTATATATCCTTCCACTTGCTTTCCTCTGCATTATTTGTTCACATAATCATGGACAGTAAGCACTACAATTCATGTTTAAATAGATGAAGGAAAAAAAAGAAATCTAGACACAAATTATTGTATTTAGAAAATTCAACTTCACTTATCGATCAGAATTAGTGTCATATGATTAATTACATGCATGATAGATATTAATTTAAACAAAGTTAGAGAAATTGTTAACATGAGACTGAGTTAGGCTTTCCACTATCATGCATGTTATATAAATACTATAAATTCTTATTTTGATAAATCGCACTAGCATTTTCTTTTATAAAAGTATTAGCGACAATTATAAGCTTAAAATTCAAAATATTCAGCATGAATTCGATTTAACATCATAGAGAAAAAATCTGATACTAACTTAACAGGTTCTTTGCTTGAGAATCAGGTTCATAACTCAAACGAAAAATAACTATTAAAATAATTAAATACACAAATTTTACATAGAAAATCCTCCTAGAACAGGAGTAAACAACTACAAACAAACTCCACTAACTCAGCAACAAGTTTACGATTACAACTCAATAATCAATAAACTATAATTATCTCAAAACTCATTTTTCTTTCTCTTTCAAGAATTACATCACTTCTTGAAACTACCTCTCACTATCAGACTCGCTCTTTAACAAAAACACTTACAAACACTCACAAGAATAATAACTAAGAACACTCAGAATTACTAAATCATCTCACCTTCACTCTAGCTTTATTGTTTGAGAATAATGCTCTCTCAAATCGTGTAATAGGTACCTTTCTCTATTAGAGATCTTCTCAATATATAGCTGCTACTCAGACCTTCTCTGAACTCGCATAGGTAAAAAAATTCTTTTCCTAAAAGGTAAAGAACCCTTTTCCTTGTTTACCTCTGAAAAAAATTTCTTACTTGATTTGTTTTCATAACTATAACTTGTTTCCATAACTAACTTGAAATCTAAGGTAAGGAAGGATTAAATAAAAGAGACCATTGTGTATTATCAAAAAAACTCTATGTACTTCAGAAAACTATCAGTTTCTCCCTTTTTAATGACGAGAAATAGTTTAGCTCAAGCTCCACTCCAATCTTGTTCCCCCTTAGTGTAGAACTACTAGCTCAGCTTAGCACTTAAATCTTGTCCCTCGTTAGTGTTAGAACTACTATCTCAGCTCAGTAGTTCCCCCTTGGTGTTTTCACTCGGATTCTCTTCAACAGCATAAACTGCTCACTCAAGTAGTTCTAAAATTTAAATTTCAACTCACACATAGAAAAAATTTAACAAATGTAAAGTGGTAAAATCAGAGCCTAAATAGCCACAGATCACAGACATATATAAAAGCAGGAAGAGTACGATATCAAAAAACATTCACATAAGCAAGAATGAACCAAATAAGAACAAAATTGTTAAAAATCAAGGTAAGCACAAGTTTAAGCCATCAAAAAGGCCCTAAACGCAAACTGTTAAATCAAGAGTATGCAACATCCAAATGTTTTTCAATTAAAAGAAGCAAAATAGGAAATAGAAGTCTGTCAGGAATGGGTTTGAATGGAACTAGATAGGGCTTGTGAGTCCAAAGGAGTAGAATACTTGGAAATCAACTACATCAGGGTCTGTATGCTAGTTAAATGTGCAGCTTGTTGCTTCATCAAATCATCCTTCAAGGCATCCATTTGAACTTGTGAAATTGCTAGTTGATCCTTTAATTTATCACACTCACTTCTTAGCCTAGCATTTTTATGTTGAGACTCTTGCAGCTACGTTAACTGAGACAAGTTCCTAGTATAATTCACAGTAGTAGGCTTTCTTAGAAAAAACCCACATTCTCCCATAGTCTTTATGGTAATCTTTCCATTTAGAGTAATATTATTTCCCTCTTTCAGCCTGACCCCAAAACTCTTAAATACCTCAGTCAAGAAAAAGCCATATGCAAGAGCATGTTGTCCCAGCCTAGGAGACACCACCTTGACCATATGCTTGATCATCAAGGAAGGGAGATTTATCTTTTCATGCTTCTCAAGAGCATACATAATCTTCATGTCTCTATAATTTTCCTTATGACTTCTTCCATCTCTGTGCAATGAGATCTTATTTACCAACTGAAACAAAAGCTTATGAGTTGATCCCGTCTCCTTCTTAAACACCTTCCTAGGGACCTTCTAAACCCTAACCCAAGTATATTACAAATGAGGAAAATCTCTTGAGATTTGTGATCATAAAAGCTCTTCCCCATAGTATGGACCTTCAAAGCTTCACCCTAACCTAAAAGTATTAAACACCAGCTCCACTTTTTACACCTTGGAGCTCTCTATATAACCCTCCAAAACATTCATGTTTATGTGAAACTCATCCACATGATCCTTATACATTATAGGATTAACTAATTTAAGCAAGTGTCCCAAACCTTGGTATTCAAAGAGTTTTAACAACTCTTGAACTACAGGATTTGAAATTACCTAAGGGATAAGCCCCCTACCCTTCATAAAAGTCTCATACCTGTACCAAGATTCCTTTCCTATATCCAAGAACTTTTGATATCTCTTGTTATGTCTTTGTTTTCTCTCTTTTTATGAAACAAGCACTTCATCATCTTATTTCTTTTCTTCATCCTCGTCCTCATCCAAATCAATTGGATTATCATCTTCTTATATTTTCTTCTTGCCTCTTACAAACCTAGTTCTTCTTTATTGTTCAGCCAATGCAGCAGTTTCTGCAGCCCTCTTTCTGGTATTAGGAATTTTGGGTAGTAGTAAAGAATAAAAAGGTTGGTTTTTTATAATAACCTTAGGTGCTTTGAAAGTTTTTAGTCTAAAGGCTATATACTTCTTGTAGCTGGGGTAAGGAAAGTTTATCATGTCTGGAACCCTTTCTTGACTAGAAATCTCTTCAGCATACTTAGCTTGGGAACAGTGTTTAGCTACTTCTTTAGTTCCCTCATCAGATGTCCAAGAATAGACTAGGGAAGTCATTTTTTGGTCTTCATCCATGTGAAAGGGGTTCTGTGATGGAGGAACAACAAGTATAGTAGGAAAAGGTGATTTAGGTTCTCTCCCAAATGAAAGAATGGATGAAGTAGACTTGGATGTACTATGAGCATGACTCTATATAGTATCCCTTGATCCTTCTTCATCAGATGACAAAATAAGTCTTCTCTTTGGGTTTGAAGATGTTGGTTTGCTTGAAGACATTGGAAGAGAATAATAAATAATTTCGTTGGGAGAAGGGTTTGTGATTTTTAGTGATTTTTCTTCTAAATAAGGGATTCGAACAGTTTTAGACTTTGAGAAGGAAACAATCTCTTATTGATTGGAAAGTGGGAACATGTAATTATGAAAAAGATTTTGTGTTTTTTTTTTATTTTATCTAATGTTTCAAGGTTTTAATTAAGTGAGGTATAATGGTCCTACTGATATAATAAATATTTAAAATATGATGTATCTCAATATTTAACAGTCTTGTAAAAGATGTGCATACCTAACATAAAAACTAGGTTCTCATTTTCTCTCCTGACCCAAATCTTCCTTCCATGAAAAAAATTGTCCATACTCCTTATTACTTTACCACATGTTGTGATTGTAAACCTACAAGGTACACAGATTAAGTCAACTATTTTGATTATTAATTACAAACTCTTATATCTTTCTTTTAACCATTCAGGAGAACAAGTCATTCTTAATTATCCGCAAAGCTGATTTATAAAACCAAGGCACAGTTTGTTTGTCTAAAATTTCTCTCTTCTAAGAGCTTTAGTGAAAATATAACAATTTGTTCATCAGTTCCACAAGAAGTTATCTTAATCAACCTATTTTCTATATTATCTCTAAGAAAATAATGCCTTAAATCAACGTGATTAGTTCTCTTATGTTGAACTGGATTCTTTGACATATTTATTGCACTTGTGTTGTAACATAAAATAGGAATACATCATATTTCAATTCCATAGTCTATCAACTGTTTCTTAATCCAAAGCAATTGTGAACAACAAGTAGCAGCCGCAACATATTCAACTTTAGCAGTTGAAAATGCAACAGAGTTTTATTTCGTTGTAGCCTAAGATATGAGACATGACCCTATAAAGTGAGTCATCCCTGTGGTACTCTTCCTATCAACCATAAATATTGCACAATCAACATTAGCATATCCAACCAGATAAAAATTCTCACAAAAAATATACCATAATACCAAATTTTGAGTTCCTTTTAATTATCTCAAAAAAAAAAAAACTCACAGCCTTCAGATGAGACTTCTTTGGAGAAGACTAAAAAACACTATACAAAATATCAGGTCTTCTTGTAGTAAGGTAAAGAAGTGCACCAATCATACCTTTATGCTTAGTTTTAGGCATAGGAATACCTAATGGGTCCTAATCAAGATCAGTGGTAGTGGTAATGGAGGTTTTATTAGTCTTGCATCCTTCCATGCCAAGCTTCTTAAGCAACTCCTTCACATATTTCTGCTAATGAATAGAAGTAGCACCTTTTGATTTCTTGATTTGTATCCCTAGAAAGAAATTTATCTCTCCCATCATACTCATCTCAAACTCACTACTCGTCAACTTAGAAAATTCAACACATAAAGACCCATTAGTAGCCCCAAAAACTATGTCATCCACATATTTATGAAAACTGAGTATCTTCTTTTCTTCCTTCTTTAAAAATAATGTATTGTCTATCCTACCTTTGTTTTACCCATTCTTCAATAGGAAGGCAAATAATTTTCCATACTAGGTCGATGCAGCTTGCTTAAGATCATACAAAGCTTTATCCAGCATGAATACATGATTAAGGAACTCAAAAATCTTCAAGCCTGATGGTTGCTTGACATAGACCTCTTCAGCTAGGTACCCATTTAAGAATGTCCTTTTAATATCTTTTTAATATAATTTGAAATCTATATGAGATGCAAAGGTAATGAGTAATCTAATAGCTTCCATTTTATCTACAAGAGCAAAAGACACATCATAATTATTTCCTTTCTCTTAACTATACCCTTGAACAACTAGTTTAGCTGTGTTCATTATTATATTTCCATGATTATCTAAGTTATTTCATAACACCCATCTAGTACCAATAATGATTTTGTCAATGGGTTTGGGAACCAAATGCCACACCTTACTTCTCTCAAGCTGATTTAGTTCCTCTTTCATGGACAATATCCTATCAAAGTCTTGTAGAGTTTCATTGATGTTCTTTGGTACAACAAGAGATAGGTAAGTTGAGTGAGCACACATACTCCTAATCTCTGATCTAGTCTGGATACTTGAATCCGGAGGAGAAATATGGTTCTCCAATGGATATGATCTTTTGTACTTCCAATTTCTTCCAAGAATCTGCTTTGATGGTCCAGTTACTGAGATTTCATAGGGAATATCTCTTAAAAGATTAATTCCCCTTCTATGTTGTTATTGAATATTTCAGGAGTAACTGCTGGTTTTTCCTCCTTATTCCTATCTTTTGGACTAGGTGCCAAATAAATGCATCCATGATCATCAAATCCCCCTTCTCCATCTAGATAACATTCTTCATCAAAGATCACATGAACACTTTCCTTAACACAATCCTTTATTTATTAAGGACTTTGTAGGCCTTTCTTTGTGAAGAATATCCAAGACATATCCTTTTATCATTCTTGGCATTAAATTTTTGCAGAGAAGTTTTGTCATTATTATGAATGAAGCACTTGCATCCAAAAAAACATTTAAGATAGGTGAGATTTGGTTTCCTTTCCTTCAACAGCTCATAGGGAGTCCTATCAAGTGATGTCCTGATTATACACTTGTTAATAAGATAGAATACATTATCTATAGCTTCAGCCTAGTACTTTTGGGAAGACCACTGTTATAAGTTTATTCTAGCCATATCCTCAATTGACTCATTCATCATTTCTGCAACTACATTTTGTTGAGGTGTTCTAGGAACTGAGAAGTTATGATCAATTCATTTTTAGCACTGAAAATTATGAAGTTGATATTCATCAAACTCAATTCCATGATCAGATCTTGTGCTTACTAGCACGAAATTTAGTTTTTCTTTACCAACTTTGTAAAAATTTGAGAGGCTTAAAATTTTCATCTTTAGAGCTCAGGAATAAATTCCAGGTAAACCTTGAAAAATCATCAACTATTATAAACACATATATCTTTCCTCCTCTACTTTAAACTCTCATAGGTCCACAGAGATCCATGTAAAATAATTCTAAAGGTTTAGTAGTGTTCACCCTCTTCTTAGATTTGAAAGAGGACATCACATGTTTTACCTTGGAACAAGCATCAAAAACAACATCTTTAGGAATTTTTCCTTTTGGAAGTCCCAAAACCAGATCTTTAGTCATCAGTTTGTTGATTGAGGAGAAGCTGGCATGTCGCAGTCTTCTATGCTACAGTAGAGAGCTTTCAGATACAACACTGAGATTGATAAACTTTGTTCCTTGTGTCTCATGATACCTTCTTTGTACATATTCTTATGCCTTCTTCCTTTGAGAACCATGCATTTGGTTTTGGTGTTCATCACATTACACTCAATAGTTTATCACACATTTGAGATATGCTCAAATAGTTGTGTTTGAGACCATCCACCAAGTAAACGTCCTTTATAGCTTGAGACGATGACCTTCCCGCTCTGCCAATTCCAATAATTTGTCTAGTTCTTCCATTTTTAAAGGCCACAAACCTTTGAATTTTGTGAGTGAGAGAAAGTTGTCTTTATCTCCGGTCATGTTCCTTAAGCATGTACTTTCCAGGTACCATAGCTTGCTCCTTCCCCTCATCTTTTTTTACACCTTTAGACAAGAGTTATTTTGGGTACCCAGATTAACTTGGGTCCATTCTTGTAATAAAAAAACATGTATTAAATTCCTAGTTGCCCAATAAGGAAGTGAACTTATATTGTTAGGACTTTTAATTACTTCATCAGTTCTATTTTTTTTGCAAAATTTTTATTCTTGTTCATAGCCTTAAGGTGCACAGGACATTGACTTCGATAATGCCCTTTCTTTCCACATAAGGTGAACAGATTTTTCTCAGATGAGTTGCATTGTATAGGTCTTTGAATAACATGTTTGAATCCTAACTCACATTTAGAACTAAAATGACTCTCTCGAATTTGTTTCAACATGGTTGAGGAGTTAAACTATCTTAATTATAAGCTAAATTAATCTTAGACATCTTTAATTCTTTTAACAACTTACTATTTTGCTCAGACTGATCTAGTAGTTTAGAATTCAACTTTCTTACATCTTCTTCATATATTAGCCTAAATGTTGGTAGCTCCAACCTTTCCTTTAGGAGAGAGTTCCTTCACCGTGTTTCTAAAAAGAGAACTTTCCTTCTCAAAAGTTGTGTAGTTTATTCTTAGAGATGAATAATCATTCACCAATTGACCTCTATCAGCAGAGACTGAGTGATAGGAATTTATGAGTCAAATGGGTGGCTTTAAAGATTCCTATTATAGTATTTCTTTAAATCAGGTTTGAAGGATGGTAAGCATACCTCTGAACTTTCTTGTTTTGCGTCAGAATCATATCCAACCATGAGTGAAAAAATGGCTTCTTTGGACTTTATTTCTTCAAGTTCTCCCTCATCATCACTGATAACAAGTAGAGCCAAATTGTCTTCAGGTGTAGAATTTATCATAGCTAGGAGAGACTAAGCTTGAGGATCATCGTCTGATTCAGAATCATCCCCATAGAAGCAAGTGCCTTCTACATAACTATTTTTTATTTTTGAGAGGTCATCTTTATATGGGAAGGAAAAGATAAATCCTTCCTTTGATCCTTAGGTATGTTCTTTTTATGTTCTACAACCCATAGTGGAAAGAACTTGATAAAGTGATTAGGACTACCACACTTGTAACACAGTTGAGGATCCTTGTCAGTATTCTTTGAAGACCTTCTTTGAAGAATTTTTTCCTCTCCTAAACATTATCTGAAACCTCCTAGTGACCAAGGCAAGATTTTCTTCTTCATAGTGTATCTTTTTAGCAGATTTAAGAGTTATAGTCTTTTTTTTCTTCT
>JBDJHY010238733.1:0-10881 GCA_039654485.1 Withania somnifera
AGATATTTCACGAACTCGTTCATATTCTTCATGCAAAATGCCAAATCTAAAACCCCATTTTGACAAAGTGTGATCAAGGATTTAGAAGATATCAATTGGGTAAGTTTTTTAAACCCATTTTCATCAACTCCCCATCGCTTTGGAATGATTATTACATAGAAATTGAAGGCTTTGAACCAAAAAATGTGGTTTCAAGCATGAAAACAAAAGTAATAAAAATATTTATTTTGACCCATAAAATGGATTGGGTTTTCCATAAAAACTTTGTATTTAGATTTTCCAATTAATGGATAACATGTTTATACACTAAAGTTTGGGTTTTGACCCCATGGTCCCAGGATGGGTTTTTGAATAAACTTCGAATAACTGAGTTTGAATGTTGTTTATTGTGTATTTTTCTTGTATTCTTTGTGTTGGTAACTAGATTGTGCTCAGTTGAAGGCATTACAAAAGAGAAAGGATCCCCAGTGACTTGGTTCTTTGAAATATAAGGCAAGTCTAGGTTTACTGGGTCTATCTATAAAGTATTAATGATTGTGTGCTAGTTGATTGTAATTTGGAAAAAATGGGTAATTCTAGATTGATATTATCAAGCATATTGGGTCTAAAATGAGGAAGTTTGAAATAATATGAATTCTTGATAAAATTGTTGAATCATATAAGTGATTTGGACTATAAGTTGCTTTGATTTGACTTATGTAAATTGAAATGGTATCTTGATGAAAAAATGGGGCTCAGTTATGTACTAGTTGTTGAAATTGCCCTTCAAAAATAATTGATACCCTTCTATATTGAAAATTGTGATGGTCGTGAGGCTAATTGAGATAGAAAAGATAATCTTAATAGTGATTTCCCATTAGAGGCCAATATTATTGTTTTGAGATCCAAAATTGTGATATTCCCATGATTTGTACATGATAATTGCTCACTTTATAGAATTTGAATATAAGACTTGAATTTATGTCTTGTGAGCTATGGGAAATGACTTGATAGTGTCACGACCCAATTTCTTGGGTCATGATGGCACCTAATATCCCCCAATAGGAAAACCAACCCTGTAGCCTGCAGTCGAAGTGGAGGACTACTATCACAAGAGTGGAATACACAAGTACAATAATAAGGTATAAAGGAAAGGGGATATGACAAATATTGAGGTATATAATAACAGAATCAATAAACTCCCAAAACCCAGTATTAATAATCCTCTAAGTACAAAGTTTAAGAAAAAATATGCTATAAGTGTGTCTCTGAAAGTACAAATGAGACAAGTCCTATCTGACGAGAGAGCAAGGACAGCTGGACGTCAAGCTCACCCTATATCTCTGAAAGCAGCAGCAAGTAAGCACGAATAGCAATTCATAAATCAACGTCGGGTGCTAGTACTCGGATCTGCACCATGGGAACAAGTGTAGTATAAGTACAAGTCATCAAAGAAACTCATACCCAATAGGATTCGAGGGTCCACTAGGCATATAACAATCATAAAAGCAGTACAAAATCTCCTGAGTCACGGATGCAAATAGTACAACATGGAAGCTAGATACTAAGATAAGAAGCAAGTAAATAGATAGACATGTCTCCGCTAGCTAAAACATCAGAACAAGATATTAGGAAAAAGAAGAGAACATACTGGAATCCTTGCAACGATATATATAAACAACAATAGTAAATAACCAAGAGATTTAATAAGTAGAAAAGGAGAGAATATGAATGGTATACTTGTAACCTCAAAGCAAGAATAGAATGAGTAGCCAAATGATATCTTGCACAAATATCCCACATATCAAGGCAGTCTCACATATATACAGTATTGATAATTAAGTAGTAAGTAAATAAAGTAAATCAACACTACCAAATCCTCATAAGAATGGTAGCGTACACAGAAAACACGTTCACCCATAGGCCTTCCATACGACCAAGGGTACACTGAAGAAAACAAGTGCAAAAAAGTAAATATAAACCATGAAGTAGCAAGTCCTATGTACATTCCTCCTCCAGTACTCGTAGGTCCAATAGGTAGGATCCATGGAAGGCTAATCCTAATTCATGTATATCCCTACTCTGTCTTATACCCTCCCTACAATTGTCGTAGCCTAGATAGAAAGGTCCATGGAGGTACGCCCGCTACGTATAATCACTAATGTCATCATTATCTCACATCCCCAAGTCACAGAGCCTCAAAGATCTCAAATTCTGGCATTATATGCCTCATAACAATAGTATCATCAAGTCATAATCTTGGCAAGTCGGGGCATCCAATGCCTCAATATAAATGTATCATCAACGTCCTTAAGAGAACAAGTATCATCAAAGTCTCTAAGCCAATAGGTGTGGTAAGTGTCAAAAAGATGTACCCACTACCATACGATGACAAACTCAAGCGCCAACGGCTGTACTCACTATCGAATAGAGTTAGACTCAAGTCCCAGCATTAATTAGTTAAATAATATTTTTTGATGCCAGAGTGTAAAGTTTGGACTAAAATAAGTAAAAATAGTAGTACCTGGAGCTTGGTACACTGCTGAGTCTAATAGGTTAAAAGGCCATTTTAACTTATATTATTATCAAAATATTTCAAGGTATCATATGTTATGTCATTATCCATTATTTTCCTTATTATTAGTATCTAGCCTCCACAGTATCAAAATCAAGTGGTGACATGGGCCCAGCCCCAATGTACTCTCAATCGGTGCCAATGACCCACACTCTCGTAGAATGAATGCAACAGCATATAACATACATAGCCAACCTATGCCTTACACATGCACAACTAAGCTACAACTAGCATCACAATACACTAGCCAAAACCAGAGGGAAAAATCCAAAACCAACCCACGCATCATTATTATACTACTTCTAAAGCCACCCTAAAGCCATCACGAGGCTAATACTAAGTCAAAGGCGTCGTATTACACCAAACGCCAATATATGGAACAATTGGTGGATGAAACAAAGAAGCGGTCCAAGTACATGGTAACAACCTAGGAAACCCATCCCATAGAGGCTATTTAGTACAATTATGAAAGTTATATACCCAAAGATAGCCCCACGGAGCCTGCCTATCGTCCGATAAACAAAGTGCTAAAAATCTCAAATATCAACCTGAATGATAGAAAATGGTTTCCGATGGCTCTAAAACTCATATAATAATAATCTAGGGATTAATACTAATCTAACTCTATAATTTATATTAAGTTTTGGACTGGGCCTAAAATAGGTCTGTAGGCCCCGCTCACTAGAATTAAAACAAACTTTGCCATGGGGTTCCTAGCATAACTAGAAACTTGTGCTCTGAAAATAGCACAATTCAAGTGCGAGAAGGGCCTAAAAATAGAACAATATTGATTTGATTACAAAGGGTCAAAGATTCAAGCTTTACAGAATTAAACGAGGAAATTTGATGAAGTATCTACACTATGGAGTGAAATAAACTCAACGATCAATAAGTTATCCAATAATATTTGAATTAATTTGAGAAATCAAAGTTTTCATAATTGGGGAAATTAATGGAGGAAAACATCATCTTCCAAGAAATAAAAAGGATAAGAAGACTTACCAATAGTGGGGAAACCCTTGGGGATCTTTCCTCAACCCTTGATGAACTTCTCAGATGAATTTGGTATAAAAACTAAGAGAAAGGAAAAGGGTTTTTCTAAGGAATGAACAAAAATCCATGCAGGAAATCTTTATACTGCCAGGTAATTACTCAGAGCGATCACATAAAATTATGTCACGGTCGCTTACAGTAAATTGATTTGGTCATAGTGATCATGGAAGAATGCATCGCAATTGTGAAGAATATGGAACAGTAATGCATCACCATCGCGTTAATAAGGACACGCGCATCGTGCTTAAGAAAGGGACAGGAACACATCGCGATCGTGGAGGAGGACATCATGATCACAATGAGTAAAAGAGGCAACACTTCGCGATCGCATGAGTTAGGGATGCGATCATATAGAAGAAAACTGGAAGGCATCGTGATTGTATGGAAATGTCCTACGATTGAGATAAACACTTTACTTACAACAGATATAGGTTTTGATAGAAAATATCTAAGTGGAGAAATACTCTGAATCACCACTCAAAATACATTTGGAGTTTAATTATGCAAATAAACTATGCACCCACACTTGAAGTGACATTTTGAACTTAGCAATTCCCTCTATCTCCCATCATTCTAGGAGAAGTTTGAGGATTTAGAGGTAGTTGATTGTATGTTCATCAGTTGTTGGAGACTTCTCATATACATTTACTTTTCTAGTTTCTTTACTTTATAAAGACTCAATTTTGGACGTTTGAACTTCTTTTTAGAGAATTCTATAGTGGCTTGTAAGACAGTAGAAACCTGATCATTGGGGTATATATATAGCTATGACTCTCCACATCTTAGGTATTATATGTACCTTACTTCCGTTTTTAGTTGATTATTGTTAGTTGGTTGACCTATTGGATTTAGGAAGGTAGGTTCCACCACGTCCAATATTTTAGGTCATAACAAGTTGGTATCAAAGCTCTAGGTTTATAGGTCCCACTGTATACAAGCCAAGTTTTGTATAATCTCACGAATTGGTATGGAGTGGTCTATTACTTATCCTTGAGAGGCTACGGAACTCTAGGAAAATATCTCTTCATTCTTTATTTTCTATTTTGTATGGTTGATTCACATGTTCTGAGACCTTGTGTGTTTTTTTAAATAGATGATGAGCACCAAAGCTACCTTTGAAAGATATGAACATGATATTCAGGCACTTATTGCTCAAGGTAGAGGCCAATATAGATCTAGAGCTAGGGGAAGGGCTAGGGGAAGCCCTAATGAGACATTTTGCTAGAGTTGCCTCCCTTAATCTAGAGATTGAGAGAGGAAGGGCAGTCCCCTCCTAAGCATGTGGCGACCTTGCTACTACATGATACTTTGATTAGTCTTAGGGTCTTTAGATAGCTTAGCACAGGGTGACACATCACAAGGATCACAAACCAAATCTAGGGAAGAGACCCAAGATCAGTAAGTTATACCAGTGATTCATGATCCAGTAGGCCAGATACCAGCCTCTCCTATCTATGTGGGTCATCCAAGCGTGGTTTATATTTCGGCAAGACCACATATATTTGTTCAGGGATAGGTGTTATAGCCATTGATCACTCACAAAGTCCATGAGTTACAGATTCCTAGTATAGGGACTGTTGATGCATTCGTAGCTGACATATCTGATAATCGATGGAGGCGATACGAGAGGTTTCATAAGATGGACCCATCTCAATTCAAGGTGCGTAGGATAAAGACCCATATAAGTTTCTTACCACAAGTTATAAGCTATAATTGAGTGTGGGGATAGTTCAGTCTTATGGGCTGGATTATACTATATTACAGCTTAGGGGGCCATCCAGGAAGTGGTGGCACTTCTACATTTATTCTAGACCCAATAGATGCCCTCCTCTGACTTTGAAGACATTTCATAAACCCTATATTGATCTATATGTATCTGGTAGCATGAAGGATGCCTTCACTGCCAATTTTATAAGTTAGAATGGAGGAGTATGATAATGGACGAGTATGCATCCTGTTTCTATGAGCTGATTAGACATGTCTTAGCCATCTTTCTAGATAAGAGGGAGAATATAGCTAAGTTTGTGAAGGGGTTGATTCATCCTCTTAGGTCAATAGCATTTCTAGCCTCCCGGTCAAAGGGAGACACCATGCAGAGTGTAATAGAGGAGGATAGAGGTTATGAGCAGTTGTATAGGGATTGGATCAGTGACAGTAAGGGCAAGAGGCCTTATTCTTTTAGACAGTTCTCAGGAGCGTTAGCTGGTGGAAGGAGATATTTTAGGCATGTTATCCATTCTTACCACCAAGCACTATTTAAGGCATCCATGAAAACCTTTAGCACTAGCCAAATAGTGCCAAATAGTTTAGACTTCTTTCATCCTGGTATAGAGTTCTTACAGGTTTCATTATAGTTTTTCAAGTTGGGGTATCCATCCTAGGTCTTGCAGTTCTTCACAGCAGCCTAAAGTTCCTAGATCATGTTATGCTTATAGTGATACTAGTCACATACAAAGGTTTTGTACCTAGTGCATGTAGTTAGAGTCTCAGTAGGCTTCTCAGTCTTCCCATGCTCTAATCAGAGCACTGGAACTTCCAGTTAGAGGCAGAGGAGGTAGGCAGATAGGTAGAGGTGCACACACTAAAAAGAGTCCACTATATTCAAGAAGAGGTTTAGTTCATTCTTCAATCCATATGACTGACCTTCCTGGGGTTCCTTCTAATAGAGATATTTATTTAGGCATTGATTTAGAGCTGGGAACTAAGCCCATTTCTATTTCTCCTTACCATATGGCCTCTGTTGAGTTGAAGGATCATTTCTAGGATTTTCTTAGCAACGGTTTCGTTGGTCCTAGTATGTCACCTTGGGGTGCACCAGTCTTGTTTTTGAAGAAAAAGTATAGTTCCATGAGTATGTTTATTAACTAATTGTTGAAAAAAGAGACTATAAAAAACAAGTATCCATTATCTCACATTGATGTTTTATTTGACAAGCTTTAGGGTGTTGCTATCATTTCTAGGATTTAATTGAGGTTTGGATACCATCAGTTGATGATTAGGCATTTAAATATTCTGAAGATGATTTTTCAAACTAGATATAGCCACTATGAGTTTTTGGTGATGTCGATTGGTCTTACTAATTCCCTAGTTGTGTTCATGGAGTTGATGAATGATGTATTTTGCCCATATTTGGATTCCTTTGTCATTGTTTTCATAGGTGATATCTTTTTGTATTCCAAGACTGAGGATGATCATGTTTGACATTTGAGGATTGTGCTTTAGGGATTGTGGGATAAGAAATTATATGCTGAATTCTCAAAGTGTGAATTATCGTTGAGTTTAGTGACATTCTTGTGGCACTTGGTGTCCAAGGAGGGTATTATGGTTGCGGATGTGTGGGATTAAGTGAGACTACTTTTCCAATTGAGATCTAGAGTTTTTTTTGGTTTCACTAGGTATTGTAAGAGGTTCATGCAGGGTTTCTCTTCTATTGCAACTCTGTTGACCAAGTTGACTCAGAAAAATATGACTTTTCAGTGGTTGGATGAGTGTGAGGAGAGATTCAATTAAATCTTTATTGACTTCTGTTCCTATTCCTATTTGCCCATGAAGGATAAAGGCTTTACCATGTATTGTGATGCTTCTAAAGTTGTCTTAGGTGGAGTGTTGATGCAGGATATTAAGGTGGTAGCCTATACTTTAAGGGAATTGAAGGTGCATAAGAAGAACTACCCTACACATGATTGGAGTTGTCTACGGTGGTGATAATGAAGTTATGGAGGCATTATATTTATGGAGTTCATTGTGAAGTTTTCACCGATCATAAAAGTATTTAGTATAAATTCAACTAGAAGGATCTTAATTTGAGGCAATGTCGTTGGTTAGAGTTTCTAAAGGACTATAATATTACTATCTTGTATCACCCGAGAAAGTCCAACATGGATTCTCTTAGAAGGAAACCCTCGAGTATGGATAGTTTGTCTTCTATTCTATTTGAGGAGCGACCATTGGCTTCAGATGTTCAGAGTCTAGCTAACAATCTAGTTAGATTGTGAATTTTTGAGGATAGTGGTGTTCTTTCTTGTATAGGGCCCTCTCTTTGTTGATGGAATAAATTAGGGAGACCCAGTCTGATGATGCTAGATTGAGGACCAAAATGACAAAGTGTTGTGGGGTGAGTCCAAGGCATCGTTATTGAATTCTGTTGGGTTTTAAGGATTAGGGACGGAATTTGTTTCCCTAAGTCTAGTGACTTGGTTAGCTTGATCATAGAGAAGGTCAATATTTCTAGATATTCCATTAAACCAGGTGCATCAAAGATGTATCATGATCTGAGTCAGCATTACTAGTGGTGCGTTATGAGGAAAACATAACATACTTTATTGTTAGGTGATTGAACTATCAGCACGTGAAGTTTGAGCACCAGAGTCCAGGAGGTATATCACAAAGGATGCCCAACCCCGGTAGAAGTGGGAGAGCATAACTGTGGATTTTATTATTAGATTTCCTAGTTCGACAAGTGGTTATGACTCTATTTTGGTGGACTTTGATTGATTGACAAAGTTTGAATATTTTATTCCTGTAAAAGTAAAGTAGAGTGCTCACGAGTTAGCTTAAATTTATATTATCTAGATAGTTTGGTTGGATGGAGTCCCTACATCCATTATATCTAATCAAGGTATTCATTTTACTTTGCACTTTTGGAGTACTATATAGCATGATATGGGTACTCAGCTTGACATGAGCACAGACTTTCATCCTCGACTGATGGCCAATTTGAGCATACTATTCATCTAATGACACACATGGTCATTTACTTTCCTTTCTTATTTTCTATGTTAAGAGCCTTTTGTTAGCTTCCCTAAGTCATTTATGACTCGTTGGGACAATTAGTTTAGCTACCTAAAGGCTTAACCTTGAAATAGTAGTACTTGAGAGAGAATTATTCATAAATGAGCTTGAAATCAAATTTTGATAGTTTCATTAACTTTGAAATGCTGACTTTGGTCTAGCTGGACCTTTAGTTCGAGTCCCAGGGTTTCTTGTGTGATTTTGGGCAGTTTTTGGAAATTCAGTTCAACTAGAGTTCAATTTAGAATTGAGGGTGGCTTTCGGTGATCGGAGCACCAGATCAAAATTCTGATGCTTCCATCAGCTCCAAAATGTTGAATTTGGGCTAGTAGGGTTATTATCATGCTTCCCATAGTGTTCAAACTCATTTTTGAGGTCTATGTGGCTTTTAGCCATTTTGGCTATTTTTGTTTCTTATTAGTTCCAGGGTTTTTCTATCAAATGGCCTTAGTTGATTATTTCGATGATTTCGTTAGATCTGTAATGTTTTTTCCATTTTATTAACATACTTGATTTGCTAAAATTAGGCTCAGAATGCATTATTTAGGCCCCTCAAATTTTTTAGAGTTCGTTTTGTTGGAGTTGTAAGCAGATCACCCCGACGGACTAGGGTGTTTCACCTGTGATGTCTCTCCTATGGACCCTGGAGATGGCCTCCTTGTAGGGCAGGGGTTTCTCCTCAAATCTCTCTATCGCCCTAGGGAGGTCGCTCATGCGGGCTTCTTTCTACCTCAGTGTTTCGCTCCAACGGTACCTTCTCTACCCTAATAGGGGCTTAGCATTGGGGACTTGGATCTCTCCAGTAACCCTTTTGGTTATTGCGGTTCCCAAGGTCTTTCCCTTCGGTCATGCAGCCAGCTTTAAACATAGTTCATCTTCGTCATTCCTCCCATTTCCAACTTAAACTTCCTCCATTGTTTTGAGTTGTGAGTTGGTGCATTACGTTGTTAAGATTGGCAAGTTGGTTTATAGCAGCTGGTTGGCTTTGATGATCATCTATTTCACGTTTTCTCCTGGTAATTCTCTTTGATTATAGCTTGTCTTTCATTGTGAAAAATTTTTCTTTCCTTAAACTTTATGAGCTCACTTCTCCTTCATTCTTTATCTTTTTTATCTCAATTGTGTACCATATTCTCCCTAGGATGGGCTTAATGTGTTGGTAAAGTTCATTTTATTTTTTAGGTTGTGGGGCCCATGGACCCGTATTTAGACCCGAGTCACATATACTAATATAGGTCTTGTTTTTCTTATCTTGACCCCTGAATTAATGTTTTGATAGTTTTGAGATGATTTAGGACTTCTTGCAGCTGTGAGATATTCTATGTGCTTTTCAAGGACCTTTCGTCAATGCCTAGGTAAACTAGGCTTACCTTGACTTATAGATATGGGCTTATATTGCGTATTTATTGTGTTAGGCTAGTTGTTGGGATTTGGCAATTTGGATGGTTTTCTTCTTGTTGTTTCCTCTATTATTACTACTTTTTCTATGTTACTGTGACCCCATGTAGGGATATAAGAGTTGTCAGGCTAGCATAGTCCTATTTCGCCTAATACGAATATTCTTTTAAACCTTAGAGGTGTGGTTGGGGTAAAGTAAGGACCCATATGGTTAAGTGTTCTTTTATAGGTGCGGTTGGGGTATAGTAAGGACCCATATAGTTAAGTGTTCATAGCTGGTGGCTTCTAGTCGGTCCTAGTTACGTTGAAGACTTGTTCGTTCCATTGTTGTGTTGTGATCACACATTTGGACTTATGTTGTGGTGTTATGAGTATGGGTGCGGTCCCGGTACCATAGTTATTGGATAGCAATGTAATTAACTTAAATGGAGGTTTTACTAGCCTAACTGGAAAGAATTTTCCTATATCTATATGTATACATTTTTCAGGACCATGTGTTGTGCGGAGCTATTTTCAAGTATAAACTGGCTAGATATTTACTGTTATGGCTACTGTCTTGGATATATAAGGGGAGTGGTCCTAGTGTGAATATAATTAGTGGTGTGGACCCAATGTGAATATGTTAGGGGCGTGATCCCATTGTGAGTATGCTCAGGGTGTGGTCCAGGTGCTGATTGTGAGGTGCGAACCGACTTAACTATGAGGCGTAAGTCTCTAATGTGAGCCGATCTTGGTTATTGAGGTGCATCAGGTAGCTTTTGTATGTTTTTTTTCTATTTGTACACAGCGGTCATATGTGTGGGTTTTTGGGTTACGTTGGTTTCTTACTTTAACTTATGCCTTAGTTACTATTATTCATCATTCTTTATGTTGTTATTACCTATACTCAGATGGAGCCTAGATATTTTTTGTCTAAATGATGGAATGGATTTCTTCTGCTGTAATGCCCCTTAAAGTCATTTATGATAAATATGCAGTGTCTTGCATCCTAAAGCATTTCGATAGTTGCCCAAAGTCATTTATGACTTGCTGGGACCGATAGTTTGGATCCCTGGCAACTCGGTCGAGAATTATCTCAAATTCTA
>JBDJHY010238755.1:0-10880 GCA_039654485.1 Withania somnifera
AGACCTAGTATTTATACTAGTCCTATTTTCATTATTTAAACTTGAGTCTAAAAGTGTCTTTAAATTATAAATTGACCCCTAAAGTTTGGGTCTCATCAACTTAGGCCCTTGATGTCTTCAATTATCGCCTAAGATATCCTCCGTACATGGACTTGTTCCTCTTGATCCTCGAATTAGTTCATTGGAGCTTTCCTTGGTGCTTTCATATAGCCCATGCCTTGGTTTATCTTGGCCAGACCTTGAAATATAGGTCTAGCATGATTGGTGCTTCACGATATCATATCATCCTTCCCTTTTTGAAAAGAATTCGTCCTCGAATCCAAACCTTGCAATAACAACAGAGGAACACAAAATCAAATTCCTCATGGACTAAGGGTTAGCACAAGGGGTAGTGTAAATGATAAGACATCAAAAAATAAAGATTACCAATGATAACCAATTCTTCCACCATACCTAAATAAGTAAAATAAGGATTAAGGCACAAGACTTTTGGCTATCCACTTGATAAGTGCAAAAGATTTACCATAGAAGGGCAATATCAATAGAATTACATATGGGTTGAACATAAAAACAAATAATCATCCACATGCAATCCCTATGGAAGAGAATATGTATACGCCCTTCTTCAAAACTAAATAAAAGGGTAAGATCATCAAAAGGTAGATGATAATACCCACGGTGAGCATGATTCGAGTTTAACATTCCAAAGTATTCACTATTGTGGTAAAACCAAGTATCAATATGTCCAAAGAATAACAAATCACCAAGAAAAACATGACACACTTAGCTACTCATGAGATTGGTACGAGAGGGTAGATAGAGTGATGCAATGCCTTTAGGGAACAAAACATGCAAGTACATATTAATCCCTCCTTTCAAAGAGCACACGCCTCCCCTCAAGTTAATTCACAACTCATCTTTATGGGTAAGTGCACTAGACATGACTATCCTCAAGGTCAAATTTAGTAACTTCTTCACTACCATGAGGACTATTAGAAATATTATCTGATCCCTCTTGTAGTGGGTCATTGTCGTCCTCAAGTTGTACCTTAGAACTAAATATACTAGTTGGTGGCATTTCAAGTTCAAAGGATTCACACACAACCTCGCCACACTTAGAACCAACTAGATTAGCAAAATCATCCTCAAGATAAGGATTCCTAGTTTGACTCACACTATCATGATAATCATATGAAACACAATTCAAACTTACATATAAATTAAGAAATTCATCATCATACGTATAAAACGAGGGCGGGGTGTCAAAAAAGAAATCATAATTAAGACATTCACCAATTGGGTTCTTCAAACACTCAATCCACTCAACATTATTGTCACCCAAAGGTTTACGCCTCCCATATGGTCGTGCACTTCTTTCCAAGACATGAGCATTAACACTAGGTGGATACGAAGCAATCTCACAAGGAGAGTCAACTTGGTCATCTTGAGGATCAACTAGTGTTTGGCTACTCACAACATTAGAATTACCATGTACCGAGATGCTACCATGTGCATCACAAGGAAAAATCTCATTAAGCCCATAATGATACAAGCTATCACTCACATCCACTTGGCTACTAGCCATATAAGTGTAAGGTTTAGATTTATTACCATACAAGAATCATTTTTGCCTTGGTATTCCTCCTTGGAGCGCAATAGCTCCTTTGAAAATCTCATTTGAGCCTCATGTAATTTAGCATGGTGAGGATCCTCCTTAGGCTTGCTTCCAAAAATCCCTGCATAAGAATTAATACAACTAGATAGAGAATAAAAGTTAGTGTAGGTTTGTGAAAATACACTCACTTTACTCCACACATGCTCTCTTTTATCCACTCTAGGATTGCCACATATCACTCTCTCACTTCTCTCAATCTTTTGTCTCTCATGTTGGTTGGAGTTGGGATAAGTGCCAAGGATACGGGGTGAAAGGTTGAAAGATCCTTTCACATCAAGCTTCCACTTTATTACACAAGAAGTTGAAGTAATCACTTCTATGCTTGACTCCTTAGTATCAATCTCACATGGTGCGTGCTCTTTTGCTTTTACTAAAGACTCCTCGATTACACCCTTACAAGGAGCCTTCATAGGTTAGTGTATCTCTTCAGCCTTAAGCTTAGCAAGAAATTGGGAAAGCTTGTCAAGACCTCTTTTTGAAGCTCTTGGGTCCTCATCCAATATTTTCTCATGTAAAATGAACGAGGCTCCAATTGAAAGTGTTTCACTCGCCTTCTTAGTTTTGTGGGCAATGATGAGAAGGACGGATGCCCTTGAAATTTCAGTGTTTAGTTGTACCAATTTTGCACATAGGGAACCTGATGGATTAGGAACCAAGGACTTGCCAAAAGTATTTGGAAACCCTCCATTGGAATGATGTCACACCACACCAACTCTTGGAAATTCCCGAGTGAAAGTGGTACCCTCACTTTCCTATATACCCAATATCCTTAAAAGGGATAAGGGCTTTGTTTCAAATCCCAAAACAATCCCATAAGGGAAGCCGCATGAGGTATGATATAGTTGTTCATAGAATAATCATTTAATTTAAGTAACAAGCCTTCACAACTACCCATACTCACATTGGTTATAAACATGTCTCTCTCTGTCACTTGCCTTCCTTATGTTTGGTAGGAAGAAGCACAAGACGAGGCTGAAAATTCAACCTCACAACTTCCTACACTCTCCCCTTCTTGGATGACACCATAGTAATTCGACCTAATTCGACCCATGTTCGTCATATAGGATCCAACCCCTTGAATTCCTTCATCATGCCCACAAAAACCATTAAGGTCCTCATAGAACTCTAGTTCATCCTCATGAATTCCTCCATCACTACTCATGTGATCACAAGCATAATTCGAATACATAAAGTATATTTAAGCCTTAGGGAACCTGCCAAACTCAACAAATAAATTAGTTTTAAAGCCTCATGCCTCTCGTATTTGAATTCACTTAACGTACCTAAGGCGTCCTTCGAATGTTGATAAGGAACTAACTTGACCAATCACTTCACAAGGATACTTATGCTTTATGGAGGAGTGGATTTTTGTCGACTCAAACAACGCACAAAAGAAGAAAAGGCACAAGATTCAACGATTGGCAACGCAATAAAAGAGAAAATCTTAAAAGAAAGCATAAAATAAAAATGTACACAAAGAACTAACAAACAACTAAGTAGGAGAATTACTAGTTGTTAACTAGTTTTGGAATTCGGAAAGAATTTCATGTTCAAAAATTGAAACTATGGATGATAAACTTGAATTGAATCAAGGAGAGATGTTACCACCAAGTTTGAGTACTTTTAGAAGTTGTTTTCAAGTTCACTTGACCGTCGTGGGTGAGGGAGGACTGCTATCTAAGGCTTCTCACCGCTGTTCTGGGAAGATTCAACAAGTTGAGCAGGTAGTGACCACTGTCCCTATGGAGGATCGCCGTCCTCCTTGGTGGTGGTAAATGATGGTGGTGGACTGGCCGCCGCCTTTGGCTTTCACCTAGGGCTTGTGTGGAAATTCTCCCTTTTGTGTAATTACTCTTGTACCCCTGTGCCTTATGCTTTCCCACAAATTACCCCAACCAAAAACACCTTTTGTACTCAACTTCATACTCCATTTGGATCAAACAACAACATTTTGAAGAACTCAATCAACAAGATATGAACTCAAGCAATAATATCTAAAATTCACGCTCAACCAAATCAGCTCGGAATTGGATAAAAATAGATTCCTTGGCTCCTTATAACTTGTAGAATCCAATTACAAATATTTAAACATCGAACAACAACTTCAACGTGAGGATAACGGATTAAACGTACTTGTTCTTCATCTTCTTCACATGAAAATATTAAGAACAATCATGAACATGTTCAAAATTCAAATCTCCAACCACTCTCATATGGACTCTGATTCTCAACAAATATTAACCACGATCTTCTCTCGGTATGGGGAACAAACCCCAATAAATTTAACTCTCGAATCATCAATGAATCGTAGACCCAATTTTCACCCTTGCGCAAAACTTGAAGAACACCATTGAAGATGTCTTCCAAACTTTGAACCTCCTTAATTTAACTTCGACCTTCCCCAAATTTGATCCTCAAACTCCTTGAACTATTATAATCATGTTGCAATCACCAACGATCCTCGAATTCAACAAGTACAACCCCAAATTGAGAAGCAATTTTTGGAATTTTGTATAAACAACCCAAAAATATGACCTCAATCAATATTCTCCAAATTACCTAAGCTATGAGATTAAGTTTCCCAAAACTTAGAAACCTATAATTCAACAACACAATCTGCAATTGAAGGTCAAATTTCGGGTTTTACCATTGATGAACTATGAACATCCAAAATTTGAGTCTCTATCAAACCTCCACCAATCTCTACCAAATTTAAACCCCAAGCCCCTTGATATGTAAGAGTAACTTCTTAACAATCAAAATCTTCGAATTTAAACCATTCAACTCCAAAATTAAGCTCAAATTTTTGGAATTAAAAGATGAACACCAAAATTTTCAATTATCTTAATTCTTCTCCGAATTGAATGAAATTCAAACTAGGAGATCCTTGTAACTTGAACTTGATGCTTTCAACTTTTCAACCTTCAATTCTTTTTTATTTGACCATAATTTCAAATCACACTTGAGTTCAACCTTCAACAGTGGTAGATAGGGTAAATTAACTCTAATTGGATTCAAATTTGAGATTGATAACTCAAATTACTAGGGGAATTCCTAGTAATCAAAATCAACAACAAACAAAAATTGACACGGATCAAAATTTTTAGATTTTTGAATGTTTTTTTTTTTATTTTTAAGATTTACAACCTAGGATTGTAATTCGGTGAAATGAATTACGAGCCTAGGCTCTGATACCAAATGATAAGATATGAGATCTGGGAGGACTCGATTCGTATCATTGATCCAAACATAAAAACAAAGACACGCAGAATTAATGAAAATAAAGGATAGGTTGAGAAAAAAGAGAGGAGAAGTGAAGAATAAGAAGAGTTAATTTGAATCCCCGAACTAACTCAAAGGAGAAGGGAATGAAATTCACCGAACGATAAACTCAATTGAATCCACAAATAAATACCGTGATGTGAAGTTCATAGAAGAAGTTCGAAACCAACAATGGATGAATACCATTTCTAATCTCCTATTCTAATCCTAGAAGAATATTACAACAAGCTTAACAAGTTTTAATCAATTTATCCAAAATGATCGAAAGTCCTCTAAATTTTGAAATACCTAGTATTTATACTAGTCTTACTTTATTATTTAAACTTGAGTCCAAAAGTGACTCCAAATTATAAATTGACCCCTAAAGTTTGGGTCTCATCAACTTAGGCCCTTGATGTCTTCAATTATCACCCAAGCTATCTTTCATGCATGTAATTGTTCCTCTTAATCCTTGAAATCATTTGTTGGATCTTTCTTTGGTGCTTTCATATGGCCCATGCCTCGATTTATCTTGGATAGACCTTGAAATATAAGTCCTGTATGATTGGTGCTTCTCGATATCATATCAGTTATGGTACAAGATAGAGAAGTCTCGCATTCCATAACAATGATAAATTCCTTCCTATTTTGTGATTTTCTCTCAAATTCTAGTTGTTCTATTCGTTACTCATGTGATTTTTTACATATTTATTGCTTTATAATTGAAGGAATTCAGAACACTAATTTTTTATTTTCAAATATGAACCCTGGCCTGATTCTAGCCATTTGATTCCTGTTGTATGTACTATAGACGTCTGACTTAGGGTATCTGTTGATTGTATCTTTTTGAAAATTGTTATCCCCCTAATTCTCTTTTCTGCTAACCCCAGAATCGAGTTCCTATATAATCCCCTTTATGGGATGAGAGGGAACTCTTACAGGATTGAGTATTAGAAGCCTTAGTGAAACCTAAGGTAAAATATCAGTGGCTTATCATTAGGGTTTTTGAGGAATCCTAGGGCGGCTAGGTTGCATTTAGGCTTAGAACACAAAATCGTTAGACTAAGAAAGATATTATATTGTTTTCAAGCTTATTACAAGTGTAAATCAACTTTTTCAACCAAAATATTCTAGTTCTTCCCCTTCAAAATGTGAAACACTTAGACACTCTCACTCTTTCCTTATTATTTTACTGAATTTTAGGCTGCAAATAATGATTGTTTATCTTCTTGGTGCATAAATGAGCATGTTTAACGGACAATGTGATTATTAGTTGTCTATTTTTGGTTTTTTAGTTACTGTTTAAACGTAACATGGATACTTCATTGGTTCAAAAAAGTTCCATACTATGATTATCCTCATTGTCTTTTGATGGACACCTAAATATCATTTTAAAAGTAGTTTTCCCCATAATTTGCTCTTCTGCTAACCCTAGAATCGATTCCTTATATAATCTCCTTTATGGGATGAGGGGAGACTCTTAGAGGATTGAGTATTAGAAGCCTTAGTGAAACCTAGGGTAAAAAATTAGTGTCTTAGCATTAGGGTTTTGAGTAGGGCGACTACGTTGTATTTAGGCTTAGAACACAAAATCGTTATACTAAGAAAGATATTCTAGTGTTTTCAAGCTTATTATAAGTGTAAATCAACTCTTTCAACCAAAATATTCTATTTCTTCCCCTTTAAAATGTGAAACACTTAGACACTCTCACTCTTTTCCTTATTATTTTACTGAATTTTAGGCTTCAAATATTGATTGTTTATCTTCTTGGTGCATAAATGAGCATGTTTGATGGATAATGTGATTATTAGTTGTCTATTTTTGGTTTTTTAGTTACTGTTTAAACATAACATGGATACTTCACTGGTTCAAAAAAGTTCCATACCATGATTATCCTCATTGGCTTTTGATGGACTCTTCAAAAGGAATCTTTCTAAGGGTATTTATCGGATATTCCTTTCTCTACCTGGATTCAATCAGTAAGGATCAAAAAATTCATCGACAGTTAGTCGAAAAGGCTCAAATCGAAGGGCTCTTCTTTCTTTTTCCTCAATCTTTGACACATCTGGATCGAAATTCACTCGGTCTGAGTGTCTACCGGGTTTTTATGGACACTTAAATATATTTTTATTATGATATGTTATTTGAATGCATAACAGTGTGTCTAAACCAAGAATAGAGCATTTTAATTCTAAAATCAGTAAGTATCAACTGGTCACATGCATTTGTGTCATAAAGGATGTTTTAAAATTTCAAAACCAATATAATATGAGTAACTATTTCAACCTATAAGATTACATCTGAGGCCTGTTTACTTTATATATTATTTCTTCCTGTTTTAAAATAGGATTTTTAATGATAGAGTCAGTATAGTACTATGCCTAGAAGTTGTCTTCCCATCGATGCTACTCCATGCATTAAATTTAAAGTCTTGTTGAGGGACAATATACGAAAAGTATCTGTATCAACGAGATCCCTCTCTCTAATCTCTTTATATAGGCAAGATAACTTGGTAGGAGATAGTCGTTACCAATAAACTCTTTCTCTCTATTTTTAACATATTTCAAGACATAAATATTGATTTTTAATATCTGGTTTTAAATCTTGTTCATTACTCTGCACAGACTATCCCTATCTGTCATTTGAATTGGAAAATAATGTATATCATCCATAAGAAGGTTGTAGCTGGTATCGCTAGAATACCTGCTCAAGTAACCTCTTGAATGGTCGAAGACTCTCCATTCAAGAAGTTTGTACATCATAGGAAAGTTCATCATTATTCAGAGGGATGGAGCATCCCATAGGGAAGCACTGGGGCAGATGAAGCCTCCATCAAAAACTCTAGCAGTTTAGCCTCAAATCATACAATTTTGTTATAGCCATACAATATAGATATATGATGGGTACCATAATACAGGTTGATACAAAAACCAATATCCCATTATGGTGGCATGCTAAAAAAATCTGTAGGAAATACCTCCAAGAACTCCCTCATAATCAAAACTGACTCAATTAGTTGTACCTTGGAACTTTTGTCTTTGAGGTGAGCCAAGAAATCCCAACAACTCTTCTCCACCAACTTCTTAGCATGAAGGAAGGAGATCCGGATAGGGGTAGAAAAATAATCTCCCTCTGACACTAGCTGATCTATACCTGGCTTGTCCACAGTCACAATATTGGGATTGCAATTCAAGATAGAAAAAATTGGTGATAGCTAATTTATTCCTAAGATAACACTAAAATCAACCATTCGTAAGATAATTAAATTTGTATAAGTCTGGATACCTATAAAAGTCACCTGACAAGACTTATACACCTTCTCTACCTACACAAACTCACCAATGAAAGTAGAGAGATGAAGAGGTATATCAAGCAACTCATAAGTCGACCCAAGCCCTTTGGTAAAAGTAGTATACACATAAAAAAATTGGATTCGCATCAAATAAAATTATCGCCATACGAAAACAGACTAGGAGAGTACCTCTGATAATAGGATTGGATGTCTCTGCCTCTAGTCTCCCTAGAAAATCATAATGGTGGAACACGTTGCCCGCCTAATCATTGCCCCTACAAAAATGATCTGTACTAGTTCCATCATGTTTGCCACTCTAGATAGCCTAATGTCCCCCATAACTCAGTCACTATGCCCTCTGAAGTGATGGCCCTTACTATTGCTACCTCCACCTCTTTCTTCTGGAGCTACTACAACCTACTGTGAACCCCCAGCTGGACCATGCTTCAGGAAGCATCTTTATGTATGGCCTATCTCACCATATTCATAACATGCCAAGTCTAAGATAGTTCATGGGGAAAAAGGAGCTAAAAAAGTGTAACCACCATAATCCGAAAAGGACTTGCTGGCCCCTAATGAGCCCTTAGCTGTAGCCTGAAGAGAAGAATGAATAGATTGATCGGTACCCAAAACTCTACCCTTAAGAATAAAAACCACTTAAATTACCACTCTATAGGGCGTTTTGGGCTCTAAGGTCTTAGCATAAAGGGTCTGAAGTACCCCATCACATCTGGTCACATGATTAGCTACCTATTAAAAGGATTTACCCGCATTTATCATCTGTCATTCAAAACTTTAAAGATCACCTCTCAACCCCTTTTTAAGTGTTGAATTCTCTCCTCATTGTCAAATAACAGACGGTCTTAATAACTGGCCAGGTTATGGAACTGGGCCTCATAAACAGCTACATGTTACTTACCCTGCTCAATGTTCTGGAACTTATCTCTTTTTTTCCTCTTAAATAATAAGGGACATACCTCTCTAGAAAAAAAATTGAGAAAGCTGAAAGGGACATGAATGGTTACTTTGTCGGCCTACACTCACCCTGAGAGTACCATCACATCTTTGCATCCCCTCTAAATTGAAAAGTCACAAACTCAATTTCAAACTTTTCCACTATATCAAGTTTGTAAAATATCTCATGAAAATCTATCAGGAAGTTGTATGCATCCTCTGACTCTAACCCCGTGAATAGAAGAGGTTTCAACATCAAAAACTAAATAAACATATTATTTTGGTCACTAGTTATAACTGTCCCTGTAGGCATTCTTAGAAAAGCACAAGCCTTGGAAGTAAAATCAATATGGGGGGCCACAACAACTGTATGTTGCACCCCCGTGACTAGAGTCTCTGGAGATAGAGGCACTGGGATTGCCTGGATCAGGTAAGATATTCTACTAAGATAAGTGAGAATATGATTGATCATTTATAGAGTTGGTGCAGGAAGTTCCATCTCCCTGTTATCCTCTAACTCAATATCTACTACCACCACTTTCTCTTCCTGTGGGGGTATCTCTTCCTATCCTCTGCCAAGAGCATCAACCTGAACCCTGTCTCTGGCAGGTTCCTCTTATATCCTCTGCCTCTACCACAGACTCTTTCCTGAAATATAACCCCAGTTGCTGCTTTGGGAGCTATCTCTGCGGCTTCTACTACTATTGCTTTTGTACCTATTGTTCTGACCATCTACAAAAAGAGTGAAGAGGCTAGATACCAATTGAAAATACTAGATACCATTTAGATTTGGGTTATAACTTGAAAGAAAGACTAAAGAGAATTTTTCTATGTCCTGTAGCCTCTTGAAGAAAATTATAGACATCCCCGTACCATTCCATAAAACTCTACCAGATGTGTCCTTGGGTGATAAGATCAATAACCTAGCACTCAAATACCAAATCTTTCAAGATCCAAAATGGGCCATGAGTGGCACCTACTTATCTCCCTCCTTAAGTGAACGAATCAATATCCCAAAGCCAACCATTTTTAATCATCATATTATAAAAACACAAATAAGGAACTAACTAGTGTTGAGAAACTTATTAGTATGGAAACAAACAATCCCTCATCTATTATATCTTTCCCAAATGAAGTTCATCACAATCAAAGACATCTAAAACTAAATGAAAACCAAGTCTAGAATTATCCAAGGGATACTCAAAGACCCATCTTCCCGAACAATGGGCAAAAGTGGTCCTTGGTAGATCCATCGCAAGCTAGGGAGTAGAGTTCACCCTAAATTTGGAGTAGCTACAGATAGGCTAGGAAACAATAATAAAGAAAAAAGAAAAGCTAGGAGTCTGTCACAACCCGACTTCTCGGAGTCATGATGGCACATACTATCCACCCAGTAGGAGAACCAAACCCTGTAATCTGTAGCCGAAGTGGAGGACTACAACAATATATGCGGAAAACAATAAGATGTAATACAAGTTCCCAAAACCCGATGTTAATGTCATAAGAACCACTAATATACAGACGACAAAAGTGACCAAATACAATATCCATCTGTCTCTAAATATACAATGGAGAAGAACAAAAACATAAAGCTGAAGAGAAACAGGATCAAGCTGCACACCAAGCTCACCCTGAAACTCTGATCTGAGGAGAAACGAACGATCAGCGAGCTGAATCACGAACGAGGACCTGTACTC
>JBDJHY010238785.1:0-10880 GCA_039654485.1 Withania somnifera
TACCAACCCTTAAGAGACGTTTTCATGGCCAGAACTAGGGTATTCAATAATTATTATTTTTATTTGATCAAGAGAGATGGCTATCACAATTAGAGGAGGGAGAACATGGAAAGAAAACATCACAATTACACCTCGGGTGAAGATTATTCTTACGTTTACTTATGGTACTTGTTATCTATGAACTCTGTAGTAATTATGTATTGTATGGGCTAAAAACCCTAGTTCTAGGCCATGTGGTTCACACACCATGAATGGATGATAATTAATATAAAGTTTTGGTTTTCGGTTAATCGATTGTTCTTTTATTTTATTATAATAGAGTTTCTAATTGTTGGCCACTGTTAGAAGCAATTCTGATGCTAGCAAGGTTGTTGAATCCAAAAATCTTTTGAGTGAATAGGAGTAAAAGAAGAGTGTTTATGTTATTAACCTTAATCCGAGATTAGTAATACAATAAGTTAACTAAGACATAATCTTGTATTTAGTGCTTTACTTAGGTAAATTAGGGAAGATATCTTTAATGCTTTTATGAAAGTTAAACTTTAATCGGGCATAGTTGTTGCTTGATTAATTGGTGACTAACAGACAATCTTGTGTATGTGTGTAATGCCATAGCCCTAGGACTACTACTAATCTTGAATTACACCATTTTTTACCTCCACTTATATATTTTAATCTTATATGCACTTTAATTTTAAACTAGATTAAGACACCCTCTTGATTTCTTAATTTACACTTTAAATTGAATTCCTCATATTTCTTGATTAGTTGAACTAATTAATAATTTCCAAGTCCCTGTAGGTTCGAAATTTTGCTCATAAGAGGGATTATATTACTCAGACGACCACGTCCACTTGCGTGTTCTAGGGAGACAACAATTACCCTGTACCTATTTTGGTATGGTACAACTATGCTGGATCAACTTCCTTTTCTAATGATAATATACCTAGTCGGATGTGTCTTTTCTAGATAGGTAGTAATCGTCTATATTATTACCTTTCCTTTTCTCAGAACGAGCCTAGGAGTGAGTGGTATTTAACTGAGTTTTTGTAGTTCTAGGTATTCCCCTATATTGGTGGGTTCTTAGCTCTTAATGGGCATCTTTTTGAGAAGCGAAGGCATCTAAGATATGGTTACTCGTGGTACTGGGTTATAGATGGGCTAAGGGATATTACACCTTGTGACTAGGGCTTAGCAACCATCTTATAGGTTCCAATCAGGAACTTTAGGCCAGTTAGTATGTTGAATGGTTCTATGTTACCAACATGCATTTAGTGTTTTAAAAGGTAACTGGCCTTTCGACAAAGTAACTATCAGAAAATGATATGTTATATATATATATTAAAACATTCCAAGACTATTATAATGAGAAATATGGAGCTATTTTCTCATATTATTGAGGCTATTTCTTATTCTCACCATGTTTTCTTAATGCTGCTTGAATGGCGACAAATGTATTCTTACTTAGATGTGGAGTTCTACCTACATGGTTGTACCTGAGTTTTCATAGAGATATGATACACAGATGAGCCTAATCTTTGGCCTTTTGTTCTTGATAATGATTACATTTTATGCCTTTATTCGAGGATTTTTTTACGTATGATTAGATCCTCTAGGGAACCTCCGACCTAGAATGGTATGCCTAGAGTAAGTTGTGTGGCCGGATGAGGGGTATGAAAAGTAGGTTGGGTAAGTATATGGGGATGATTTTTTGGGTTTTTTCTCGATAGATTTATGTACTAGGGAGGGAACATACATATATTTATTTACATTCCAGCACTATCTTGCATTGCACCTCTACGAGTTGGCTTGCACTCTGAAAGAATTACAGGTGAAGTTCCATTTAGTTAATTTCGTTTTTATGATTGGTAGTTAAGCCTGATTTCTACTCTTTTGGGTTATTAATTACTTTCCTCGGTAGAGTTATTGTTATATTAAGTGGTTGTACTCTCTGTGGTCCTCTCTCTCTATTTTTTTCCTTACATACATTGGGTACGTTGGAGCTCTAGGTACGTTTCTCGTTTTGACATGATTTGTTAGTGGCCTTAGTCTATTTGGTATGCCTTTTGGTATGTTACTTTCATAATTGTTAGCTACACTTGTTGTTGATTCTTCACTACAGATGCTAGCTATTGTTGTAGTTCCCCTTTTTGGCTATACACTATGTCCACTGTATTGTTCACTATGATTGTTCTTTACCTTGCTTATTCTTACATTTTCCTGGTTGGCCTATGATTCCTAATAGGTACCCATTGTTTTTTGTACTCATGATACACTTCTACATCATTTTATAAAATAGGTCTTTGTATGAGATATCAAGAACGACACTATCATGCAGAGCAGCTTGGTTTTGTTCAAGAGATACGATGAGTATTTGGCGTTCGTGGTGGACAATATCCTTCTATTTTAGATAGCTATCCAACTTTGATTCTGGATAGATATTTTATATTTTTTCCTCATTGTGGGTCATATTTTGTACCTTTTTGTATATGTATATGTAGATGCTCTACATCCACTATACCAAGTTAAGGGGAGGCATTTTGGGTTAGGTGCTATGTTTTCTGTTTCTATTTCAGCTCATTATCTCCTTCTTCTTTCTTTCAGGATTTTTTGTACTGACCCACCATTGGCACTTTCAGCTAGAGTTAGGTGTATCTACAGGTGAAATGTAGACGCTATCAGAACTCAACTTTTGAGTCGTGACAAGTTATTTACCCATTTTCTATAGGTATCACTTTATTTCCATATTATTATTTAATTTTATGTCCTAGGTACCCCAAATGCATGCTCGTGAATCACAAAAAACTAGGAGCGACTCAAGATAATAGCTAAAGATCACAATTAAGCCATAATGTGCAGAAAAAATTAGATACTACAACTACCCAACGTCCATTATCTAGGGTCAAAAGATACAATTTCACAACCAAACAAGATGATGTTTATAGATATAAGAACAATAATGTAATAGCTACTAGAAAGATAGAGTATGATTCAGAACCGAAATAATCACAAGTGATCTAATCTTAGGAACCTCCCCGACTACTGAGAATTAATAATGATTATATCCTACTTAGGCTCAGCTAAAGACAAGGAAGCCATAACCTACTTGGAGGTAGATGAGAAAAAATCCAGACCAGTTTCCAATATCTAAAATTCATTAGGAGTTCCAGAAATAGCTCAAAAAAATAAAATTATGAACATAAAACTAATTATGAGTACCACAAGACCCATATTAACATATAAATTGTCTGGCTAAAATTTAGACTAAAAATGGGCCTGCGGGTCTCAATTCTAAGAACATAAACTTAAAATTTTCCTAGGAGTAGTCCATGTAGTAAGAAACATATGGTTATAATTTTAGATCAATCAGATAATAAATTGGCCCTCAGAACTATCAAGGAAATTCATGTTGCAAACCTTTATAATCAAGAAGTAAGATATGAAATTATACATGAAAATTACCCAGAATTGATGAAAATGCATCTCACAAACACATTACTAGGAATCCAGAAATGATAACTCTCATTGGAAGCCAAAAATTTTAGATTAAAGGGTATTTAAGGGATTCTATAAGTTGTAGAAGAAGGCTGAAATTTCAAAGGCGGCTTGCCTTTTAAACGAACAACTTATTGACACCTATGGACTGCTTAGTTGCAGGGGAGAGATCTGCATTGGTGGAAAAAGAAATCTAGGAAATATATGCCCAGAAATTGCCAAAGGAATGCAAGGATGTCTCCTCTATAATGGCATGGGTTGTAGGTTTTCCTTCTATGCACCAACAACATTAACCTTTGAGGAGTTGCTGCATTAGACCTACCGAATGAGTTAAAAGTTTGATAAACATAAGAGAACCATTCTACTATATTTGAAGCAATATCTTAGAATCAACTGAATCAATAAAATGACCACCAGAGGTTGTTTGACAAAAATCTTTACTAAATTCAAACCATAGCCTAAAATAGGCTAAAACCCTACCATGCCTAAAAATGAATTTGGTCGCCTCGAAAAGCTTTACAATATCCTAATAGAATAAATTAACCATTTCAAAGTTTATTGAAATGTTATAATTGTTATCTGACACTCCAATCTCAAAAATTTTACTAAAGTCGAACTATCAAATCCAAATTAGCTAACTGTTTTGAAAACTAACTCAAAAAGCATTCGAGATCCTCGAGACCAGTACAAAGAGTCTCTGTAGATTAAAATCTACATTATGGAGCTAACAGAACAATGTGAATTTAATTTCAAGCATGTTTTCAAAGAATTCACTATAAAGTTCCAAATTCTAATGTTTAAAGTTCAAACTAAGGAAACTAAAATAAACATAACCAAACATCAAAGGAACCTACTACCAGTCGCAAGAAGTCATAAATAGCTTGGGGAGGATACATGAAGTCTACAATCAAAAAAACACAAATGCATGAATATATCTTGGAGGTTCATTACAACATCCATCACTTAAAAGGACTTTCATTTGCAAATTTCAAGGAGTAGGATTTACTGAATGAATCAAACAACTGAGGTGACTAGGCCCACATATCCCACTCTATCTCCTAGGTAGCCTCCTTGATGAAATGAAGAGCCCAATGAATCTTCACAAATTGGATATCAATTTATCTATGATGCCTAACATCTCTTTCAATAATATCCACTAGATCCTCAATGAAGGTCAGACTATCATCTAGTAGCACTGTGACTAATAAAGCACATAAGACAACCAGAATGTAGTGACGGAATATAGACATGTCAAAGAGTTGATGGATAGCTAAAAACTAAGGTAACAAGAAACATCCCAAACTATATCTAAGATAAGCTTTCCCCTCCAACAAAATATCATCAAGCCCTTTATTAGTTAAACACGCAAAAATACATGGTCAACCATATTGAATTCCAAAGGCCAAGGTCCATGGTTGACATATCTCTTATGCCTAATTAGTGTATCCCATAGACTATCTAGGATAATTCAAACCCTCTTAAGTGAATCACAAAGAAAATTTGAACTCTAAGGTTGGTACTCAGCACTATCAAACCAACCTAAAAAAATCTGCACCATTTAGCATATAATGCCTCAAACAGGGCCATCTTAGTACTGTAATGGTAACAGTTATTATACGTAAACTCTTCTAAGGCCACATAATGATCCCAAATGCCTATAAAATAAAATACATAGGATCTCTACATATGCTTCAGCACCTTAATGGTCCTCTTGAACTAGCCTTTGGTATGTGAGTGAAATGTCATGCAAAGATTAACTAATGAACCCATATCTTCCTAAAAATTCCTACAAAACTAAAATTTAAACTGAGTACCTCGATCTAAACTGATGTCGACTACCAACCAATGTAGTTGAAAACCTTCTTATACTTATAACTTAGCTAACCGCACAACACCAAGGCAATAAGAAGTAAGGTGTGATGATTTGGTCATTTGATCCATGATGACTCGAAGAGTTTCATAACCCCGTTAAGTACGTTGTATCCTCTAGATAAAGTCCATGTTCACCTATTTCGACATCTACTCATCAATGGGAAGACGCTACATCTTAAAACCTAGTCTTCGATGCTTAAACGTTACCAAATAGCTAATTCATCATCAAGACATGAATTATTCTATATATCTCATCATCCCATTCCTCCAGTAATGTTAATGCAAATACTAATAAATCTTAGTCATGACTAGATGAATGAAGTATATGGAGTAGAGAGCCTCTCTCAATAGAATATATATAAAACATTATACTTGAGTGATACAAATATAAAAATAAAATATCAATACCTTATCTCAGTCAATAGTGGTCCTTCTAGACCCCTTTATGAAGATCTAATCCTAAATCACATGTAATTAGTCATCCACAAAATTTCCCCAAGAAATCACATCATCCAAGGATGATGTGATGTCAAAATGAGCAAGAGTCCAACAAGAATTTGATATATCTAGATGAACCAACATGTTATTAAAAGACTATATGCTCAAGGGAAAATGTATTTTTAAAGATAATAGGAAGTCGAAACAACCCATATTGATCAACTTCCTTCTTAAGAAATCTGTAACAATATTTGCATTGATTAGACGATAGAAATGGTGATGCCATAGTCATTCAGAAGCTCTATCTATTATCAAAATTTATGGTTGAGCTCCTTCTTACTCAGAACATATTGTAGGCTAAGACAACAAGCACAAATCTCACATGATCCTCATATAGATAGTGCCTTAATATCTTGAGCGCTTGAACCATCACTACCAACTCTAGATCATTAGTAAGGGAGTTTCACTGGTGAACCTTCAATTGATGAAAAACATAAGAAATAAATAATCCTTGATACATAATTATACAACCCAGACCGATACCCTAACCATCAAAATACATAGGGTAGCTACAAATCTCAAATGGATAGGTACAATTGGTGTTGAACTAAGAAACTCCCTGTGCCTTAGAAAACTTGACTCACACTTAACAAACTTCTAAAAGGGAACATACTTCCTAATCAACCTAGTTAACGAAACTACTATTTATGAAAATTCATACATAAAGTGTCTATGGTATCAAATCAAATCAATGAAGTTGTGAACCTTAGTAGAAGTAGTAGGTGCATGCTAATCCTACACTTTTGCAACATTTCTGCTTTCAAACTAATGCTATCCTTGGACACCACATTCCAAAAGAAGGATACTGACTCAAACAAAACCTACACTTGTTTCATTTGGCACAAATTCATTAATCTCTTTATGTTTGGAGCACTATCCTGAAGTATTACTCATATTCCTCCCTACTATGCAGGAATACCAAGATATCATCAATAAACAGCAATAAAAGAATCCAAGTACATCCTACAGACACCGGTTATAAAATTGATAAAACTTGTTGGGGGATTAGCCAGCACAAATGACATAATGAGAAACTCATAATGACTGTAACATTTCCTAAAAGCTTTCTTTGGGATGTCTACTTCCCTGATCCTTAAATAGTGATAACTGAACCTCAAATCTATCTTATGGAACATGATGTCACCCTACAACTGGCCCAACAACAATCACTATAGAGAAAATGAATCTTTTTCTTAATAGCAACCGTATATAACTTCCTGTGATCTATATACATGTGTATGGCCCATCCATCTTACTCAAAAAATAAAATTGGCTCAATCCATGGAAAAAATTCAAATGGATAAAGCCCTTAGATAGAATGTCCTACAACTGAATGCTAGGCTTCTGGAGCATTTATGGAGCCATATGGTGCCATTAATAGAAGTGGTCCTAGTACCCCGATAAATATCAGTAAAAAAATAAATATGTCACTCGAGACAAAAGCTAGGTAGGTCAAAAGGAAAATATTTATAAAACCACAACATATAAGAATAGATTTAACTGAGGGAAAATCATCACTAACATCAAGAACATATAATAAAAATATTCAAGTCGAAGAGATAAACCTATGAACATGGGAACAAGGGATGACCCGTAGTGATGAGTGGCTAGTAAGACCATGCCACATAACTAAGTCTATATTGGGAGTGTCTAAGGTAACAATCTTGGAATGGAAATCCAAACCCACGTGAAGTGGAAATAACAAGTCCATTCAAAGGATCATATCAAAATCAGTCATATCTAGCACAATCAAGTTGGACTGAGTGTAGTACTCTAGAAAAGTCATAATATAGGATACATACACATGATCCACCACTAAAGAATATGATACATAAGTAGCAATGGTCATGGTATCTAACAAAGCTCTTAATTCAATCACAAAAGAGATGAAAAATAAGTAGTTTTATAAAAGTAGGTGAACCTGGATCAAGAACAACATAGGCTTGCTGATGGTAAACTAATTACAAATAAGTAATCACAGCATCAGAGAACTCTGCCTCATATCTATTGAGGATGACATAGAGTTGATGGAAACCACCACTAAGATGGTATCCTTCTTGAAAACATGCATATTTCATTGTCCCCCACATGAGAACCTTTACAAAACTGATGGCCATCTCAAATTGGTGGGGGAACTACCTTAAGAGGTGAAGCTGCAACCGCTTATTTTTGGATTACCCCACACCACTGACAATTTGTTGCATAATGATCCAAATCCCATACTGTAAAAAACCCTCTAGACATAGGTCTTGAGATTAACTACTGAACTACAAAACTATGGATGCCGCATCCATGAAACCCAATTGTGAACCAATGATCAGCTAACTACTTTGACTAGACTTGACTCTGTAGGCCACAAGTAGAGAGACCTGGAACTGGTGTTTAGACTAGTCCTAATATTTTTGATACTCTTGATAAAGGGGCTATGACTGGAGAAATCCCTACTAAATATTTGGGTACCATGAAACTACTCTGCTGGTTCTATGTTTTGTCTCTAACCCCTTGGATGTCATGAAACAATCTTGCCATAATACAAGCATGATGGGTTACCTTAAGAAATGACTTACACATATAACCATGAGCTACATATCCTTAAAAAATTAGAAGTATTAGTCCCACTGAAAAGTATCAAACTCACTTCTCCTTGAAAAGCATAAGTTCAGCACCATGGTAAGACAACTCTATAAAATGGGGTCTATACTAGGTAATCAATGTAGACCTATGCTCTATGATGGTAAACTTATCCTAGTCTCTCTCTCATACTCTACAGAACACAAATTTCCATAAAGGCCTGAAAAAACTTATTCTATGTTAACTTTGGTCATTTGGGTATTCTAATAAACCGATCTCCACCAGTGCTTCTCTCGACCCTCCTATTGGTACACAATGAATTATACTCCATAGATTTCCACTAATACAAGGCTATAAAAACTCTCCTCGCAACTTACTAGGAACTCATGGGGATTCTTCCCCAGAGAAACTTAAAATGAAGGAGTAGCTAATCAAAGAAAGTGTTTAAGAATCTTCTACTCCTTTGTTTTCATAAACAACACGGGTATATTCTGTTTAGAGGTTTCTTGAGCCACTGAAACTTATTAGAGGTATCTGACAGAAATAGATACACTAATGGTGCTGTTGGAACTAGTTGGCCAGGCTGTGCATCAATGGTACCAGATATGGATTAACTAATAGAGTTAGGGCACCCTATGTCACTCTTTGTGTTAAAACCTGGGCCCCATATGAGGAAACCCCACAAAACATAGATAACAACTAAAGTAATAAATCTATGGTAAAAGAAGGTTGGGCATGCACTTCTGGTGTAGGGGAGGTAGGTCTACAACTAGCTCTTTTACTGTATGACAAGTCTTGACACTCTCCCTCTGCTTTGTCCTCAGGGTATTGCTTTGCCTCATCCCCTATCTAGATATTTATGTGGTGGAGAGACTAATTTTCATCTTTTATGGCTCTAGCACATACCATTTGCACAAGAATAAAGCCAAATGATGTATAAATAAATCTTTTGGAAGTTTCAATTCACGAGGAGAGAAAAGAGTTGGGTATTTTCAAATCCATAATATAGCCTCTTAAAGATATGAAACATATGTCTACATATCAATCCACAGGAATTTACTAGACAATTCATTTTGCTCCAAAGATATCAGCGAACCTAAGCTTTAAAACCACTTTTTCATGACCCAAAATCAAAGCAAGATAGCAACTACAATACCCTAATATGGGAAATAATGTCCGATAGCCTAAAGCAACAAACAATGGTCCATCACTAGAAACAACCACAACAAAAATTGGAGAAGAAGAGAAAGAATCAATATATAGATACAATAACAAAACCAAAGAAACTAATCCTAGACCTCGTAATCAATGGCTACGGAAATACTATACATAGTTGGATGTAAAGTAGTACAACAGAGAATCAAAAGTATATAATCTGCCAATGATGCCCAACTTAGACATTAAGCACTCACTGTGATATTTGAATGATACAAATTATGATGGCACGATCAACAACCCCTAGGATAAAATTTTCCATGATGTGAACCATGAAAAAATTACAGAATTGTAGTATGAGTATCAAGCAAAAGGTACCTAGTAGGCATCATAGCAAAACCGGGTGGATGGAGTACATAAGTATGCTAAAAAGAAAGAAACTAGTCCAACAAATTAGCACAAAACAAAAAAAGTAAGTGGAGTTCCTCTATACATAAGGCTATGGACAATATAAATATCAACTAAAAAATTAAAGTAAATTATTTACAAGTCTAATCATACGTCGAAGGTAATTACAACAACTAATTAACTTCCACAGAGAGCGAGGATATGTACCTACACCTCTAAAGTAATATATAGTTAATGCAACTACTGAGAACTGCATGTGTAATAAAGAGAAACTTGAACAATTCTAACTAATAGTAGAAATAAGGAAGATGGAAATAAAGTAGTACTATAATACCCAACTGGTCGCTCATTAAAACAGTAGGCACAGTCAAGTAAATAGTAGAGAAACCATAACTTTTCTGGGCTCCCATAAGACCATAAGGTACAACCAAACAACAAAGAGTCCAATTAGCTTCTTTGTAAGACTTAAAGGTACAATAAAATCATATGTAATGCTAGGGGCGTTGAAAAGTAAGTCCCACAAGAATAAAGCAAACCTCAGTATCTGATGTTTCGAACTTTCTCATGAACATATAAATATATAAAGGTAACTCAAAGGTACAATTTTCTAGAACTTTTCAGGAGCTCACATCATAACATAAGTCTATATTTGAGTGTACATGAGGTTTTGGTGCCTAAGAGCTAATTGGTCCAACCCTCAAAGAGTATTCCAACTACAATCAAATATCATGATAGAGATCTTGATAATATTCAAATAGATTTCCCCTTTACTATGAAAGAATATATCCATACAAAATAGGTTAACCATAAGCTCTTGAACAAGGGTGTTTAGCCAATATAAAACATATTACTGTATGATTATTGAATGTAGGTATGCACCC
>JBDJHY010238795.1:0-10880 GCA_039654485.1 Withania somnifera
TAATATTATAATTTTTAGCTTTTTTTTTATGTAGTACTTTAATTTTGTATTTTACTTTTGATAAGTCTTATTTAGAAAAAGGATGTGTTTTGTATTATATAGTTTCATTTTATATTTCAAAAAGATTTCAGATATAGTACTTTAATTTTGTATTTTACTTTTGATAAGTCTTGTTTAAAAAAAGGATGTGTTTTGTATTATATAGTTTCATTTTATAAAGTAATCAGCTAAGTAGTTTTTATATTTTATTAACTTTTATTTATCAACATATAAAAATAAAAAAGTTCAACGAATGAGTGTTTTCCCCATGAAAAATTCTTGTTTATTCTTTGATAATTAATTTTTTTCCAAAATTATTTATTTTAATTTTTACATATATACTTGACCATCCAGTAGTCATTGCGATTGTATATTCACATGCACGTACTAACTATACGTCCTCCCGTCATCTTCTTTTTTTTAAATAGAAAATAAATAATTAGATCTCACATTGCACTCATATACTAACATAGACCTACCAATACCAAATTGGCCTCTCTATTCCAATTTCTTGAAAACTTTTCCACCTTACAAATTTTGAACAAATGTCCTATCATCTCACCCCATAACCCCACATCCACCTACATTATTGTTACGACTCGATTTCTCGGATCATGAAGGCACCTACTATACCATCAGTAGGAGACCCAACCCTCTAGTCCAAAGCTGAAATAGAGGACTATTATATCAAAAGCGGAAAACACAAGTCTAATAAACAACTTAAGAATGAAAGAGGAAGTACAAAGAATCAACAATTCCCAAAACCCGGTATCAGTGTAATACAAAACCTCTAAGTATAGAACATTGAATCAATTGTTTAATACAAATGTATCTCCCAAAAATAAATGGAGATCAATATCCATACTGAAGAGAAGCAGGAAAATTTTGATGCCAAACTCACCTTGAGTCTTTGAAAAGAAATAGAGTCTGCATGAACATCGGTCTGTGAATTAAGGTCAGGCACCTGTACTCGGATATGCACATGGCAAGTGTAGTATGAGTACAAGCTATCGAAGCAACCCATACCAGTAGGCTTCGAGGGTCCACTTGGAACATAACAATAATAAAAATAGTAAATAACGAAAGGCAGTAAATATGGTCACAGAAGCAAATGGTACATCATGGGAGCTAGCTACTCAGATAGAAATCAAGTAACAAGTAGAACATGTCATCACTAGCTAATCACATAACAAGATTTCAAGCGATGAAGGAAAACGTACCCAAAATCCTTGCCACAGTAAATGTGAATAATAACAATAATTAACTAGGAGTTAAAAAAGAGACATGAATGGAACATGGATGGTATAGCAGTAACCTCAAGTAAGACAGGAACAACTGATAAAATGACGCATCGCACAATAATCCACATAATCAAAACTACCCAATAATCAGTAATATCAACGAAATAGTAATAACAGTAATGGAATAAGCATATAAACATAGAGAAGTCCCCTATAAGGAGTGCAACGTACACAGTAAACATGCTCACCCATTGGCCTCCCATACGATCAGGGAGACACTGAAGAAAACAAGTACAGAAAAGTAAAATACACACCATGAAGTAACCAGTCCTGTGTACGTTTCTCCTCCAGTACCTGTGGCCCAACAAGCAGAACCCATGAAAGGCTATCCTAAGTATTCCTTGTATATCTCTATTTCGTCCTATACCCCCTCCCCCTCTATGTCGCCATAGCCCAGAGGCAAGGTCCATGGAGGTGTGCAACCAAGTACAATCTCTAACATCATCATAATATCACATCCCATACCATAAGCCTCAAATGGCATAAAAATCTGGAATTTCAATGCCTCATATCAGTAGTCTCAGTAAGCCATAGCATCGGCATGTCATGGAATTCAATGCCTCAATGTAGTAGTTTCACCAATATCCTTAATAGAATTGGTATCATCAAATCTCCACAACGAGCAAATGTGATAATTGACAACAAGTTGCAATAAGTTGTACTCATTATTGTACAACAACGGACTCAAGTGACAGCGATTGTACTCACTGCCGAATGGAGTCAGTCTCAAGTCCCAACATAAGTTAGTCAAATGATATTTCACAGCGCCAGGGTGTAAAGCTCGGGCTAAAACAAGTAGAATAGTAGTACCAGGTGCTCGATACGCTGCCGAGTCTAAAACAGTTAAAAGGTTATTTATTTATATTATTATTAGTATATTTCAGATTATTAGTTTGTATTATTATCTATTATTATTACTATAATCGTTGTCCAGCCTCCACGACTCAATAATCATGTGGTGATACTGGCCCAGACCCAATGCACTCTCAATGGGGTTACAAGCCCAACCTTTCATATGATGCATGAACAACATATCAAAAAATATATACATACATGGAATGACAACCACTTATGCCTGAACAAGTATCACTGGGCAAATTAAGTCACAGGCACCATATAAATCCAAAAGCCGACGTATATATCAAACGAGGAAACGGACAAAAGAAAGGTACAGGGCCACTATAACCACTTAGTTCCACGGATGCTATACAATTATTAAAGCTATAAGCCCAGAGATATCCCTACAGAGCCTACTTTTCGGTCAATGATAGAGTGTTGCAAGCTCATAAATATTGCTTCGAATGATATCAAATAAATTTTGATTGCTCTAAAACTTGCAAAATAGTGTTCCATCTATCAATACGAGTCTAACGATATAAATTATGCTAAGTATCGGACTGGGTCTAATGAAACTGCGGGGCCTATTTTTTTAGAACTAAAAATAAATTTCTTCACGGGTTCCCAACGTTACAAGGAACTCATGCTCCAAAATTGAGGGCAATTCGAGTAAGGGAAAACCCTTGAACTGTCCGGAGAAAATTGAGTATTAAAGGGGATAAAGATTTGATCTTTATAGAATTGTACGTTGAACTTGGAAAAGGAGATGTTACTACGAAGTATAATAGCCCTAAAGAGCAAGAATTTATTGCACAACTTCGGATATAATTGAAGGAATAAAGAAGTCATGGCTAGGGCATCAATGGAGGAAAAATTTCAACATGGAATTAAATGGATGAAATTACTTACATAGGTTGATGAAGGTGTATGATATCTTCAAGAAGCTTATGTACGGAGTTTGGGTGAAGTTTCCAAGGTAAATCACACCAAAGGTAGAGAGAAAATGAGGAAAAAGTTCATAAAATTATAACCAAAAATGGGTTGGAAACTGAAGAAAGAACCCTTTAGATACTGATTTATTGGACAAAAGTGCCGATAAATCGGCACCCCCTGGTGATTGGCAGCCACCAATTTATCGAAAAATGACAATTTATCTGTCATTTTGTCTTATTTATCTGCAAAATATCTAATTTATCGGCCCCTACTGATAAATTAGAACGTTAACCGATAAAGCTGTCTGTGTCTGTACCAGCAAAACAATAATTCTTTGATATTTCAACTGAGGGTTCGAAAATGAAATGGAGTCTAATTTTGGCAAACTGAATAAGTATTTGATGTGAAAAATACATTTCGAACTCAACGAAATCAATAACACCATTTGGAATATTTGAACATTTTGGTTAATAGTTGATTATCAAAAGCTATTTGTTTAACTAAAATAATTTGAATTTAATCTTTTTTGGGGTATGAACAAAATTAATCATCGAAAAATATTGATTTGAGATTTGAAGTTCGAGAAGTTTGTGTGGGACACTAGGGTAATTCTTATAATATGAGTTGGGCTTAACATCATTGTTATTTTATTCTATTTTTAAAAAATTAAATTGAACCAGCGTATTATTAAAAAAAATATTTTTGGGGGGTTTGTAAACAAATGTTAGGCGCGTTTGGTTAATTATGAATTGATGGTATGGTTGTGTGTTCTTCTTCACTTTTAAATTCTAAATATTCATTTGCACTGAGTGTCCCTAAGTATTATGTACTTGAAGATTCTTTATGGATGAGGCCCGGGACGTAGGGCAAATTTTATTATAGGATAGATTAGAGTAGTTTAGCTTTATTTTTCTTTATTTTTGGTTGTATAATTTGGACATCACTGTTGACTTTATGTGCACATGCTTGTATGTTTTGTGAGTTGGTCCAAATAAATTTTACTTAAGCTAATGCGAGTCAGTTGAAATGACCGTACTAAAATCACGAGATTGAGAGGTTCGTTACACCTTCCCTCAATCAACAAAATACCTTAACTAGAATCTCTGTCGTTGATCAATTTAGAGTTAAATATTTTAAAAAATAAAGAGGCTATAATGTTAAATATTTTAAAAAATAAAGAGGCTATAATGGGTGACTTGGCACACTAAAACTCAATATCGAGTGGTGACTTCATTTTCTAAAATAATTTTTTTTGAAACACTTTTTTCTCAATTTTTAAATAAATCTTCTTTTGAACCAATCAATAATTTTAAAACTTCTTGTTTTCTAGGTTTTTGGTAAAAAAAAAAAAAAGTGGTGTGAAAGCTCTGACGACTCCGCTGAGGGTTTTTAGAGTTCGACTTTGAAAAACTGACTTATATTGTCTTATATAGGATTATTTGGACAAACGCCTAGATTGTTATTGGTTTCTTGCTTTGTTAGTTGTTTTTTGTGTTATTTGTTTATCATCTTTGTAAATATGTGTAACCTCTTTGATACCTGTCAGTCATGTGCATACCCTGAGTCATTTTCTTTTGCAAATAAATCTCAAAATACATTGTTAGCATAGACGAACATTTTGTAGACTCTACCAAATTCAGGACGGATAGTATGGGAGCGTGACATATCGACCACGTGCTACCCTAAATAACCTTATCCTATTAATGGACCCCCCCAACCTAGGTCGGCCTTTAGGTCATTCTTATTTGCATTATGTTGAGACCTAGCAGAACTACTATCTTGTACCGAGTTCCTTGATTGGAGACTATCCCAACAAATGTCAAAATTGGCTCTTAGCCTAAAAAGGCATTGAAACATCCCTTTGTGCTATTTGTTGCTTATTTTTCAAGAGTTATGAAAATTTTAAAAAAATCTTTCTTGAGTTTTAGGAGTTCTTGTGTTTCCAAAAATGAAAATCCAAGAATATTTAACATTTCTTATTAATAATCATAAAAAGAGGCTTTGCAGTTTCTTTTTATAATTTTATAAAGAAAATGTAAAACAAAATCATATTTTGTTGGAGTGCTTATATTTTTCAACACCAAAATTTTTAAAATATTCTAATTTCTTTTTATTTTCATTTTCTTACAAAATCACAAGAAAAAAAAAAGAATTTTGGTTTTAAATGTTTTTAGAATGATCCATGAGTAGAAAATTCAAATTTTTTCTTTACATGCCATTTTTCAAAAAAGACAAAAAGTTATCTCTTCTTAATTCATCTTTATTTTTTAAGTTTTTAATTAAACTGGACGAACTACACACACCTGATTCTCCTCCTTCAGGCTGATATACGTAGGCAACCCTACTCAGTTTTTGGTGTTCCTATTTAAAAAAATTAAAAAAAAAAAGAAGTGAGTTTTATTTTCTTATTTCAAAAGTAAAAAAATGAATGCAAAAGAGTAAATGAAAAGAAGTTTTCCTTCGTTCACTCTTTTAACAGAACAACAAAAAGTTTTATCTGGATAACTACATCTAGGTCTCTTTTTTTATAAATATCAAACAAAAAATTCTCCAAATAAAATTATAATAATATTTTCTTTTTTTTCTTTACTTATCATTTCAGATTAATTTCTTTGAAAACTTTAGAAAACGGTCTTATCAGATTTTCTTGTTCTAGACCAGATATCCTATGAAAAATTTAAAAAGATTTTTAGAAAGTTTTTCTTTTGACAATGCAAAATTTGAAAAAAGAGTCTTGAATAATTTTCGTTCTTTACAGTATTGAAAAGAAATTCAAAAAAAAAAAAAAAAAGAAAGTCTGATTGATTTTCTCAAACTACGCAAGGATATGATTCATGTTCAACATGATACTCAGGCAACTCAAGTAGGGTTCAATCGAATCACTTTTAGGAATACAAAAAAAAAATAGAGTAGTGAGGGGGAATAAAAAGAGAACAAAAGAGTGAAAGCTGCGAAATAAGAGCTTGAAAAGAAAAGAATGAAAAAGGAGGCCAACCAAGAAAAAATTGAAATGATGACAAAATAACCTTCTTGCCCTTAGAATTATTCTAGAACGCATAATTATGCTATGGGCATTACACATAAGTTTGATGTGATATATTGATGTCCTAACGGTAACCTCATTTTTTTATTCATGATGTTATTTCATAGAAAGTGTGTCTGGTTTGTGGTTCTCAAAATGGGGGATCATCCTTACAATACAAGGTCAAAAATCATAAAAGTAATGACAACAAACGAGGATAATGGATCGTTTCAAGGGTTGGCTAAGAGATAATTGGAGTTGGCTGAAGAATTAAGAGTACTAAATAACTCATGACAAGCATGTATCTAGCTTGGATGACTATTCAACCATTACCCCTCCCCCCCTAGAAATGGAAAAATAAAAAAAATGAAAAAACAAGAAAAGAAGAAGTGAGTTAGAAAAAAAAAAAAACAAAATCAAAATATATAAAGAATAAGCTTCATGAATTACGTTCGACCTGATTCTTGGTTCGGCAAGATACGTAAGCATCCTAAAGCTGGGGACAGGTCCAACCGTATAAATAGTTCAATCATTTCCTAGTTTTAAAAAAACTGGGGATTATTTTTCTTTTTGTTGAGTCAATTCCAAAAGTTGAAAGTGTTAGCTTATTTTAAGTGTTTTCTTTTGATCCTTCTTGACGCTTTTTCTTTCAACCTCTATCCAAAAGCCTCAGTACAGCCAAAATAAAGACCTTTTGATCAACTTTTGAGAATGTCAGGTTCAAGTATGTTGCGAATGTGAGACCTTTTAATGATTGGTTTTCACTCATCTTCATCAACACATGAAAGAAAATGAAAGAAATAAAATGAGAGAGTCTTGTGGTGAAAACCCTCATGGGAACCATAAGAAGACAATGAATTGAGAGAAATAAAAATGAGAAAGTTTTATTGGTGAAAACCTCATGGGCACCATGAGGCGATGGTTAAAATTAGAAAAATAAGAAATAAAAGTCTTATTGGTGAAAACCCTCACTAGCACCATAAGGCAACAGTGATTTGAGAAAAATAAAAACAAGAGACTCTTTTTGGTGAAAATCATCACGGCCACCATTAGGCGACGGTGGATTGAGAGATGAAAATGAGAGTCTTATTGTTTTATTATCCTCACAGGTGTTGTAACATGATTGTGAGTTGAGAAAAAAAAATAATAGAGGCTTGGAAAAAAATCATCCAGCTTTCCACTAGCCAAACGAAGTCCACGATTTGGATGTAGATGTTCAAGAACAAAAGTTAGGCTTTAAGTTAACAAGTCGACGAGAGTGGATGAATAGCTTAGTTGATAGTTTAGGAAACTTAATCTCAAATGCATGTAATAATCATTGGAGTTGGCTACCACATTCAAATAAGTTTATCTTTTTGTTCATTTTTAAAAAGAAAGAAATTGGAAAAAAGAAAAAAAGAATGCCTTTTTTTCATTTTATTTTATCTTTTCATCATTTTACTTTTTGAGTTTTTGAGTCGAGTCTGTATCAACAAAATTAAGTAAGGACTTCAAAGATTGATACCAATGATTTCAATTGCATGAAGCAAGGTAAATGGCCAACACATGAGAACAACTTCATTCAAAATGAGGTCGTATCCAGTGAAATACCATCAGCTGACAGGTTTTGGACTCTTGAAAGTACCAAAGGTTCAATAAAGGTTTGATTTGGGGACCCCATTAAACAGAAAAGCACTCCATAGTCAAAATTTTAATCAGTAAGCACAAAGAGCCCTCAATTCGTACCGAGTTAAAATGTGGATGAACAGGACAATTGTAGGAGCAAACTTTTTCAAATTCAAGGCCACAAACCAACTACCATGTTCTTAACGCACAATTTTTTTTGAAACAGAAAAAGATGTCACCATTATGTTAAAGGTTTCAAAGTTTGAACCTCCAAAAGGTGTAATTCCTTGCTACTAAAAATACAAAAAGCAATGGCACAACACATTGTTTGCGAAATTACACTCATTTAGTTATGAATACATATTACTCCTAGGAGATGAACTTCCTAGTTGAATTCTTAATTCATCTTTGTCTATCTTTAATATTTTGCAGGACCACCTGGATAATGGAGAATGTGAGGACCCACCACGATGATGAAAAATATTTATTTTCTATTTAGGACCCACCTGGAGAATGAGAAAAGTGAGGAACCACCTCGATAATAGAAGAAAGTGTGGATCCGCACTGATAATGGAATTTTTTGTTTTTAGTCCATGACCCACCTGAAGAATGGTTGAAAGTGAGGACCCAACTTGATAATGGGAGAAAGTAAGGACCCTACCTCAATAATAGGAGAAGTGAAAACCCGCCCCGATAATGAATTTTTTTTATTCTCAATTCCAAGACCTACCTTCAGAATGAGAGAAAGTGAGGACCCACCTCGATAACGGGATAAAGTGAGGCTCCGCCTCCATAATGGAAAAATTTTATTTTTACTTCAGGACCCACTTGGATAATGGAGAAAGTGAGGACCCACCTCGATAATGTTAGAAAGTGAGGACCTGCCTCGATAACGAGAAAATTTTATTTTCAATTCAGGACCTACTTGGAAAATGGAAAAAAGCAAGGACCTATCTCGTTAATGGGGAAAGTGAGGACCCTCTTTCATAATGGAAAAAATGATTTTCAATTCACGTCCCACCTAGAGAATAGGAGAAAGTGAGGACAAACCTCGAAAATGGGAGAAAGAGTGTACCCGCCTCGATAATGAAAAAATATTTTTAGTTCAGGACCCACCTGAAGAATGGGAGAAAGTGAGAACCCACCTTGATAATGGGATAAAGTGAGGGTCAACCTTGATATGGAAAATTTTTATTTCAAATTCAAGAAACCATCAGGAGAATAGAGAAGATTTTTATTTTAAGCTCAAGAGACTGGCTAAAGAACAGGGTCAGTTCTCAATTTTATTTTCAATTAGAAGTAGCAAGAGCCAGCCTGAAGAATAAGGTCAATTTCGAAGTTCATTTCAAATTTAAGCAGCACGAGTCCATGAAAGATGTCACTTGAAAGCTCAAGATCAAAATGTCCATCTTCCATTTGAGAGAGCATGGAGATTCAAGTCAAGACTCAAGAGAAGCTACATATATATGATTTCATATTTGTATTTTTCTTTTGATATTTAAGATTTTATTTTTAATGTAGTGACTGATAAAACTCAATTAAACTTCGAAACAAATTTAAAAACGTACGCAGACGTTGTCAAAGTATAATTACCCAACAAATAGTTAGGGTCAAATCCACGAGGAATAATTATATGTGAGGCAATCGAGTAAGAGCAGAAACTAAATTGCAACTACTATAAATTGAATGGATAATACAACGTTGGGGGGTGTTTAAAGTAAGATAAAAGGTGTTAAAGATAAAATACAAACCCAGGTTGATTAATGGAATCACAATTCAAAAATATTAGAAACCACACTAGGGAATTATATCATCAACGATCCATGGTAGTTAATTAAATATTCATCAATCAAGCGTGAAGTTCGGGATTTATCCCTGGATTCTAACATATCCACTAGCTCGAACACTAGAAAATCTTTCTTAAAATCACTCTCTCGAACCAACCTAAAGACTATGATGACCAAAACAATTTAAGGCTACACTAGGATTTCACTATCTCTAGCTATAACTCATAATATGGAATTTAAAACTCTAAATCATGCTAAATTTATCATCCCAACTCTAATTTACCCTCTCAAGCTCTATTAAAGTATATGGTAAAGTCCAAGGTTGGCTACTCCCTTTAGAAATTAATTTAAGAGGAAGATAAATTTAGGTCCACAAAACTCAATTAAAAATCATAAATATTAGATTAACACCAAAGCATAAGATGATATTAAAATCACAATCCAAATTCAAATATTGTATCAGTTATGACTACAAGATTTAAACGATAATTAAATTCTACACACTAAAGATAATAATTAAAACAAGGGTAGAAGAGATGGGTAAATGATTTAACACTACAAATCACCAATGCTTTAATCCAAATTATAGATGGATTGTTGCAAGCTCTCTCTTTGTTGTGATTTTAGCCAAGAGCTACCAAAGATATTAGGAATGAGGGCTTTCTGGAGTTTATATGGTTTGAAATGAAAAAAAGGTGTGAAATTCCACTTTGTGGAGCCACATTAATCGATTTATTGGCCAAAAGTGCCGATTTATGGGTACTAACCGATTTATCGGCATAATTGACTGATTTATCATTTGTTTGACTTTTGTTGACCGAGCCATAAATCGATTATTTGGACGATTAATAGTACTTTGACTTTTGTTGACCGGTCGATAAATAGGTTGCCGATGCTCATACTTTACCTATTGATAGTTCAACCACTTAAACATATACTCAACAATATCCCTCTTCATCCCACTTTATCAATACAACTTTTGCAAATCATGGTACATCTTGGTTGCACCAGAATGAATAGAATACCTAGAATTATAAGCCTCACGCAAGATCAACTGTACTAAATCACCAGCTTGAGGTACACAAATGTGACCATCAAACCGAAGCGTACCATTTGAATCAATAGAAGCCATGTAGGCCTCTCTAGCTAATACTTGATTATGTAGAGTAACCAAATGCTTATCCTCGAACTAACGCTGCCGAATTTTATCTATCAAGGTAGATCTAGCCTCAATACATATTAACACTCACCTAGGGTCTGAAAGATCAAGTCTAACCAACTGACTAGCCAACAATTGTGTTAGACCAAGGTTGGTTCACGAGAATCGTCCCTTCATGTTTTGATTGATGACCAAAC
>JBDJHY010238815.1:0-10879 GCA_039654485.1 Withania somnifera
AGGTCATATACCTAGCTCCAGGTTCCAGGGCCTGTAATAAAATGGTAGAAAACAGTAATACCATGAGCCTAATTGACAATCAGGTCTTATAATAATTTTAGAAAATTATAAAATAGTTTATATTAGTAAAAGTCCACTTAAAAACCAAACTTCATATCAGAATTAGCCATTAATGTCAAAATCTCCATGATCATATCAAGTATCTATGCTCATATTTTATTATCAAAAATCTCTAAGTAATGCTAGTCATCAATACCATAAAATGGGCTGTTAAGGCATAATCAGTACTGGAAGACGACCTCCTTTCCATAAACAGTGGAAGTCAATGCATAAAATCTTCGTAACTAGATGATGAAATGCATGAAAGATGTGACCACAATCATAAATAATGGATCAACAAATGTCTTGCCGGCCCTGCATAGCTCGAAATTACTACATCAAGAATAACCAACTAAATCAATGTTCGGGACTCACGGACATTCCCAATAACACTACCATACCATGTTACAAAGTCAGTGTATACCACATGGTAAGCTGTAATCACAAAAAACACCAATATATAAATAAGAATCGGACTAAATAAGAGGACATAGTCAAGGATACTAACCTATGTCCAATCCAAGGATGCTAATTAGTACCATTAATTCTCATCTAATCCAAGTCTAAGATTGTAAGCATAACTTACCTTCCCTCCGAAGATAAGCTCACAAATACTGTGTAGAAGATGCTCGGACTGATCCAACTATCCAAAACTGCGCAAATGAGCCCAAACTATCATGAAACTAGAAAAATAATAATCTACATGTTAATATGAGCCCAACAATACCTATAAAGTTGTAAAAATAGTTGGGGTCAAAATATGGGTAAAAAGGGGCCTACGGGCTCGCGTTCCCCAAATTATAAACAAAGAGTATAACAATGCTACCCACATTGTTGGGAACTTACACCCAAAATTTAAAGCTAAAATAATCAATAAATAAGCTTGAAAGTGTGAAATAAAATGAAGAAAAGAGTAGGGAAAATTGGGGAATTTATGGGAAGATTTCATGGAAATTAAAATGGATTCTTACAATTTAATGGATAAAAATACGATTGGAGATATTTATTGATGTTTTCCTGCTAAATGTTTAAGATCCAAGAGCTTCCAAGATCAACAATGGGGTTTTGATGTGAAGAAAAAAGAGACAAATGAGCAATATGGTTTGGGGTTTTTATACTACCACGTACAAGTATTCACCGTATTAACAGTGCCTAGCTCTAGGACACTTTCTCTTTGCATTCGCAGAACACCAGGGAGACTTGACCATCGGTTCGTAGTACTAGGACCGCGTTCACGAGGCATTGCGGAAAATACCCTCGCGTTCGTAGCACAAGGACAATGTTTAAGATGAGAATTAGAAGAAAACCCTTCACATTTGAGGAACAAGGAATGATAAGGCCCACACACGGGCATAGTCATCAATCAATACCAAATAATGCAAAAAAGCCTCTATGTATCACAATAATTACACAACTCTACTCAATGGAGGATAAGCAAATCACATCATTAACATTATTTTTATTTATTTATTTTAACCCCGCATTCTTGACTCTGGTGTACCGGTGACTAATCATCACTTCACCAATGAGGACACCCTCGCAAATCCCCATTACTCATAATTAAAGGTAAAGAATACACAACAAGAGATCTACATAGATTTGTAACAGGGTTAAGCCTCCACTTTCCTTAAACATAGAAAATTCAATCAAGCAGGTGGTTTTCCCTTGTGTATATCCTCCTAACCTATAATATCTAATCAAATAAGAGATAAGCTTGATAAAATATGAACTTTAATATCTATATTTATATTTTCTAAAGTGTGTCCAAAATCATCCCCAAAAGGCATAAACTGATGGTCAGTGAATCTTTTGAATATTGTTGAAAATTAATTTTTCCATGTTTCAAGGATAATAAATGTGAAATTTTATTGAAAATGGAGTAGTGATTTTTCCCAAAACTGAAAATTTCAATATCAAGATATTTCTCAAAATCACCATATTTGTGTTTAAATTGAGGAATATATAATGGGTAATCGAAGTCTTAACATTTCATAAAATTACCCAAGTAATTCACCTCAAGAACTATCCTTGAAAATATCCTAACTGCTCTCAAAGTCAAAAGGGAGTAATGGGGAAGAGGAGCTTGTGTTCAGTGATTTATTATCACTGCCGTACATGTAGATTTTACTCTACATGATCGCGGTGACTTATCATGTGATCACGATGAATAATTTTCAGGGCCCTCAGGTTACTCTACATTATCTTGACTATTCCTAAAGTGATTATGATGATCAGTGCTATGCGATTGCGACCAGTATGTAATGCGACCATGATGCTGTCTGATGTTCCTGTATGTGATCTCAACACTAAGTCACACGGTTGCGAAGGAACTGGACATACATACATAATTGTAGCAAAGAGAAAAATGTTGGAAATTTCTAACTTTGATTGAACCTTCGATATTCGTTCGAAATCCTGTGCATGTAACCTATATATGCTACCTTACTAAATTTGACGTTTTGGACTCAATGGAAATATCGAAATGCAAATTCAAGTCTCCTTGGCCCAATGCTCTCCAAGGTTACTAATAATGGAAACTTTACTCAAAAAAGGTAACTTTTCCCTCGAGACCTCTGGAAAATATTCCAAACCTTATCCTAGCCTAAAAATAACCTCATGAATTTAATAGAATTGATGGAATTTGAATACAATCTTCCGATGATCAAACATTGACCAAAGTCAAACTTTGACCTTAATACTCAACTCCATCTCGTCAAATAAGCTAAAATCAGCATAACAATCCTAAATACAAAAAAAACAAAGGTTCTTCTAGACCAATTTCAATATTCTATAGCTAATGGAACTAGCAGAATTTCATTTTGAGAATCAAAACTTCAAATATGGTCTTACTTCACCAATTTCAATATAAAGGCTTCCAAAAACTAAAAAATTTCTCAAATTTCACAAATCTTATATCCAATATCAAAACCAACCCCATAAGCTGAATAATTCTAACTTAAGGAAAATCTTGGAAAGGGCAAAATGATAATGTTATAGAGAATAGTAAAAATGACCTTCAAGGTTATTACACTGGTAAATTGGAGTAAGTTTTGCACTACTCTTCATTTTCCACCACTTCATCATAGCCTTCTGGATCTAAATAAAGGAAACTTGTAATCCTGCTAAATTTACATAATATCTCCAAATGGACACTACAAAGTCTCTGTTGATAAATAAGTGCACCAATGTTTCCTCTTGTGCTCTTTCACAACACCTACACATTGAGACCAAATTTATCTCTTTTTAAAAGTTCATCCACAGGGATCTTATATTTCCACAATCTCTATAGTAAGAAATTCATCTTATTTGGAACCCCTTTATTCCAAATAAAATGATAAGCCTCTATCTCCTGTCATTTCTATATAATCTCTTCCCAAGTACTTTTTTACTCTGAATTTACCAGAGCTAGTTTTCATCCACTTAGTGTAATAAGGAACATTTGAAATAGACTTTTAGTACATGTTCTTTTGAACATGATTTATAATTGTTTCAATAAGGTGTTGCTGAAGCTTGTCTGTACTCCAACCACTTGGTATCATGAAAAAACTTAACTTATCTGTAATTATAGCCCTTATAAAATTTGGAGGAGTTTATTTTAAAGCTCCAAATCCAGTCCAATTTCTTCCTACATGTCAGAAGTACCACTCATCTCCCACCATATATTCCCCTCAATATGACCCCTGGACTGTATCATTTTCTTCCAAATATGTGATCCAATCTTCTACAACATTTCTATTGATTTAAATTTCTTTCAATATTTGTTCCATATGAAGTTTAACCATAGATATAAATTGGTTTTGAATCTCGACCAAAGTGTAGCAAACAGGGCTTGGATACATCAATAAAGGTCTAAATCCCAGAACAACCTCCTTGTCTGGTAAGAAGTTTATCCCATAACACCTAGTGCCTAATTTTCTTACCTTCTTTGAGATCTATAAGAATAAAGAAAAGATCTTATGGATTTCTTTAATAGTGTATTTGGTTGGAATAACTATAGATAATAGGTATACAGGAACACTTTGGAGTACATTTTCAATAAGAACATCTTTACCACCAAAAGATTGGAGCTTTCCTCTAAAATTTTGCAAATTTTCCTTTACTTTATTTATCAGCTCATTATAGTACTCCTATATCTTTCTATTATGAACAAAATAAACAACCCTAATATTTAAAAGAAAAAGTACCCTTTGAGAAGCCTGTGATCTATTGTAATATCTCTCCTAGACTAGATCTAATTTATGAAATATATAGATGTTACTTTTCTCCTTATTGATCAATTGCCTTGACATTGCTTCATTGTCTTTTAGAGCTCTCATTATTTGGTTTAGGGATACTTCTTTAGTTGAGGAGAAAATAATAGTTTCATCTATATATGTAAGATAATTAATGTTCTGACTCTATTTAGGCATCCATAATCCACAAAGTTTGGATCTTCAAACACAGTGTTAAGAGATATCGACATAACTTCTAATGATAATATGAATAAAGTAGGGGATAGTGGGTCACCTTATTTACCTATCTGGTTGAATGAAAAAAATATTTTTGGTTGTCCATAAAATAGAATAGAGTACTAATTATTAGCAATTTATCTCTAAACCATATCAACGAAGTCTTTGACAACCCTATTTTTTCAAAATTTTTTGATAAGGTATGACCATGAGACCTATCATAAGTCGTTCTCATGTATAGTTTTATCACAACATTAGCTGGGTTTGATCTTCTCCCAATTTTAATAACAATCTTTTAGTACATTTCAACTATGCTCCTACCTTTTGCAAAACCAAAATTAATAGCGGAGATCAACTTAGGTAGCACCTTCTTCAATATACCATGAATGATTCTGGAAGAACCTTATTAATGATTCTAATAAGACTTATAGGTCTTACGTATGCATAATTTTAGATGATATCCTTCTCTAGAAATAGTACTAGATTGGTATGAGTAAAGAACTTTAGCAGAGTTTGTACCTGAAAAAAGCTGCATACAAGCCTGACAACATCCACCCCAACAATGTCCCAATATTTTTTATAAAAACACTTTGTGAACCCATTTGTTCCACTAGTATTATCTCCATTCATTTCTAATAAAAACTTTCATACTTCATTTATACAAGGAAGGTTGCTCAACATGTCATTGTCAACTTGATTTATCATGCAAGGGACATGCTATAGTAGCTCCTGTTTAGACTCCCCTTTATCTTCCTATGTAAATTAGTGTTATACCACTCAATTGCTTCAATTGTTATTTGCTTTTTATCTTCTATCAGTGATCATATTTGTCTTTGATTTTCTTGATCTTTAGTCTCCTTATATTCACTTGGCTAGGTTATGAAAATACCTAGTATGTCTGTCCCCTTCAACAAACAAATCTATTCCATCCTTTTGCCTCCAATATTCTTCTTCATAATGCAGATATCTCTTCAATGCTTCCTGTAATTTTTGAAGAATGGAGATATTATTTGGACTAGGATCTTCTTGTAACAATAATTTGTTGATTTTCATAATATCCTCTCTAATTATAAGTTGTTTGGTATGTTTCTCTGCTCCATTTTGTCAAAATGCCCTAATTTTTTAGCTCGTTCTTGAAGGTAATAAATTTGTTAGGGCCTTCTTCAGCTGATCAATTCTTTCTCACAACTTTATAAAATCATCATGTTCAGTCTAAAATTTCAAGAATCTAAAAGGTTTGATGAAATTTTGGGCTTGAACTCCTAAAGTGCACACAAGGGAGCATGTTCAGACCCTATTTTCGCTAGATGCTCATCAGTATGAACAAAAGTTTATTGCATATGATCATTAACTAGAATTTTGTCTAGTCTTTCAAATACGGAGTCCTCTTCTATCCATCCATTCCACTATGTGAAAGGACTACCTTTCAAGTTGAATTACTCTAACTCACAAGAGTTGATGCAGAAAGAAAATCTTCTACATCCTGGGGTTGCACTGACAAACCACCAATCTTTTCTTTATCATTAAGGACTACATTAAAACCTGCACCAACCATCTATAGGCTTGATATTTTTTTTTCTAATGGATAAATATCATCCTAAAGTTCCACTCTTCTAGATAAATCACACTTTTTATATATTAAAGTCACCACCATCTCTATATTAAGCTCCTATAACCTCAATCTTAAAGTAATTTATTGTGAAATGTAAACCTTAATATTTATATTATGTGCCCAAAAGTACCATATCTTTCTATTAATATTAGACCCTTCTTCCCAATCTTCTTTTATACTTATCAATGTGCTTTGCCATCTACAAAGGCTTTATAAATTCTATAATAAAGAATTTATGATGTCTATGAAGAATTTAATCCTATGAAAGGCTTGATTTGTCTTCACAGATCTAGTTTTCCAAAAAAAGGTTTGAATAATTACTTTGATTAGATCTTGTAAACAAATTCCTTGTTACAATCCTAAGGTTGTTTTTTATCAGTCACCTGAGTCTTGTTGTTTCTTTTTCTCATCCCTTTTTGGCATTCCTTAGGTAATCTATCACTTTCTCTTTCAACTTCAAACTATGCTATTTCTATGTCTCCTTATTTATGATATTTTCCTTCTAGTTTTAGGATGTAACTCCCCTGCTCAATTTGACGATTTACATGATGAGTCACCAAATCATGAAGTACTTTAAACTTCTTGACCGTGGAATCCACTTTACATCTCAAGTTTGGAGGACTATTTAGAGAGACATATGTACAAAGGTTCAGCACAGAACTACATTTCACCCACAGGCTGATCACATGTTGAGGGCCCGCGTACTTGATTTCAGTGGTTCATGGGATTAGCATATATATTTTGCATAGTTTTGATATAATAATAACTACCAATCAAGCATTAAAATAAAGTCTTTTAAGGCTTTACATGGTAGGAGGTGTAGGTCACCTGTAGGATGGTTTGATAAGCTAGAGTTCGGAGTACAGTTTTGCTTTGTGATTACCTATATGGAGTTCATCTAATTCAAGATAGAATTAAGATGGCATAGAGTAAGTAGAAGATCTTTGAAGATCGTAGACTTTTGTGCCTTGGACTTTAGTATTGGTGGCCAGGTATTTCTACGGGTGTCGCCTATGCAAGGTGTGATGAGGTTTTCTCATAGGAGCAAGCTTAGCCCTAGGTATACTGGTACATTTGAGATTCTACAGTGGGTTGGTGATATTTATTATTGGTAGCCTTACCCTCTAGTTTTTTATGTATCCATTTTATGGTGCTATATTCATGATAAGTCACATGTGCTCCATCGGGATTCAATCTAGTTGGATGAGAGTTTTTATTTTGTTGAGAAACCTTGAGCTATATTAGACAAAAATGTCGGAGGTTAAGGACTAGGGAGATGTCTATGGTAAAGTTTAAGTGGAGGAAGCTCTTCGTCGAGGAGGATACCTAGGAGATTGAGAGTGAAATGCAAGACAAATATCCGCAGTTGTTTGAACCTTAAGGTATCTCTCCTCTCTTGACTTTCAGGGAAGAAATTCCTATTTAGTGGTGGATAATGTAATAATCATTCCAGTTATTTTTTTCTTTACACATTTTCTTGAACTTTAGATCTTTCTTGTACTTTCCCCACTTTATTTATAACCTGCTGGTACTGATAACTTAGTTCTGTGGTAGTTCATTTGAATATTATCTCAATTTACCTATTTAGAGCCTTAACATAGGTAATTGTTGACTCTAGTAAAAATTCCTTGAAGATGATATCAGAATTAAATTTTAAACTTTTTGTTAGATCCAAAATTGGTATATATTTTTTGATGGACCCTTTATTTAGGTCCAAAAGATTTCATTGTGATATTATCTCCTTTGATGAGATAACAGTTGGTTTAGAGCTGAAAGTTTAACTTCGGTAAAAATTTGATGAATAGAGAATCAAATTTGACATACAATAGTTCTATTAGCTTATTATTTTCGAATATGGGTTAGGTAGGCTATTATTTTTCTTCCAAAAGCAACATGATCTATTTCTAGTGCTCGGAAAGCCTTATAGTTAAATTAGCGAAGAGTTGACTTTGCTTATAATTTTTACAAAATGATCTCCAATTAGAATTTCAACAATTCCTTTGAATCTATAATGTTTTTCCCATACAGTTCTCATTTTTGATTTTCATCCATCGATTTCCACACTCGTTTCGAGGACTCGTTAGGAGTTTTGGTTTTGTTAGTTTATACTGTCATCATAACTACTGGTATGCCTCAACTTTCTTCTTTTAGAATGTGTCACTGTGCCATACAATTTTGAAGGTTTGAGTTTTTCTTCTTTGTGATCATGATGCTCTCTATGCAATTGTGGTACCCTATCCTAGTAGCCTACGAGATTGTGAATGGACTCGACACAATTGAAATGAACCAAAATCCCCGGCCACATGACGCAACCCTCTTTCCTGCGATCACATAAGCATGTACCTGAAAGTTATAAAATAGTCTACCTCAAATTTTCAAACATAACCACCCACTCACTCTAAACTAATCTATGAGTTATTTTCTTGTGGGACTTTATTATTAGAGCTTGGATATAATGTCCTTAAAGGTCATTTTTGTCACTTTTTGTAAATTTACCATCTTAATTTTCCAAGAGTTTTTCTAAAACTGAGTCATATTTGGTTAGTTTATGGGGTTGTCTTGGTAATTGGATGTAAAACATTGGGAATTTTGAGAACACTTAGTGATTTGATGCCTTTAGGTTGAGATTTGAGTTTTTGGGTGCCTTATTTGAAGTTTTGAGTTTTAGAATAGAATCTCATTAGTCGAATTAGATGTAAAATACATTAATAGGTCTAGAATGACCATCTTTCTCAGTTCTAGACTTTTCATGTTGATTATAACTCATTTGTTGGGATAAAACTGAGTTCTAAGGCCAAAGTTTGACTTTAGTCAACATTTGATAATTTAGTGCTCAAATTAAAATTTCTTCAACTTTGTTGGATCCAAGAGGTTGAATTTGGTCTAGAATATGGTTTGTCTAGTGTTCCATGAATTCTAGATACGTTTCCATACTTTAGAGAAGAGTTTTACCAACATTGGGGTATATTAGGCTACAACAATATTGAATGCCTATTTTAATGATTCCAAATTTGTTTGGAATGTTGTGTTAACTGAAAATTTATATATGGTTTGTATTTCTAGGTTCCCAGATGTATTCGAAAGCTGAAACAAAAGTTAGAACCAAAATGGAGATGAAAGAGAGGTACTGGCCGTACCCTAAAGGCATGGTCATTACCTAGGGTTAGGAAAAGCCACCTTAGTAGCCTTGGGGGTGGTATGGACCTTATCAATCCAGGATGGACCAAATTTTAGGGTTTTTAGATACACCCTTGTTTATAGGCAAGCTTAGTTAGACTCTACCTCTATTTTCACACTCCAAAACCCTTGTTAAACACCTTAAAACTATTTTATCATTTGGGAAGATTCAAAAAGCATGTTTTAAAGAATTCAAGACCCTTGGAATGATTTTTGCTCAAAAACTCTATTATTCATGGGATTCTACATATGGGATTACCTTTATTTATTATATTTTATAAGAATCATTTTGGGTTTAAGACCCATACTTTCTATGAATGGAATGGGTATTTTAACTATCAAATTAAACTTGGATTGTGATTTAAACTTGATAATTAGAATCCCCAAACCATGGGAGACTTGAAATTCATGAAAATATCTGAATTTTTAAAAGGTTTTTGGATAGGTTTTTGGGAGTAGTTTTGGACCCAACTTAAGGTTTTCCATATGGTTCTTGTATATCATAATTTCTTATTGAAACTTCATTATTTTACTAGAATTTGTAGATTTGGGATAACATTGCAAAAGAAAGGCACCCGCTTGAGCACTTCCTCATTTTCTTAAGGCAAGTTGAGGCTTGACCTTACTAGAAAGCTACGTCGATTCCTTGTTGTGTATTGTCTACTTCTAGTTGGAAGTAATGGGGATTAAAGTGGGGTTGTCCATGTTGTGTATCTATGAATGATCACCTTGGCACAAGAGTCAAGCATGTTTGGTTAAAACGAAGGAATAAAATGGGTAAATGTTTATTAATTTGCTTTCCTATTTTGGACTTGTGGTGTGACGATAAAAAACTTAGATCGTTATGGCACTTTTACGGTCCCATTAGTAGGCCATCCAACCCCTCAGACTGGAGAGACATGAAATGGGCCGAAAGTAGCTAACCAACAATAATATGAGCAGTAAGAAGTTAGATGAAAGAGATACAACACCTCCTAGAACTAGTGACTATGATAAGATAGAGCTAACGTACATCAGAGTAACCAAAAGTAATAAATAAGACGCTCAAACAGGAGGTAAATACAAAATACCAGTCTGTTCTAAGCAAGATAAGGCAAAACATCAAACAGAATTAGAGAGAAGGTTCAGCTTGAATGCTGAGATCTCACTGTAATCTTTGAAGTCTACCAGCACACCTACTCTGCATGATCCCGCCTCCTGCAATGACCTGCTAGTATCTGCACCATGAAAATAGTATAAAAGTGTAGCATAAGAACCAACAAATACAGGGTACCTAGAAGGCATCATAGGCTGATGAGTCAATCAAATACAAGTAAGATACAATGAGTAAGTAAAATAGGCCAGAACTAAACAAGTAAAACAGTACATGAAATAAGACATAGTTATTAGGGAAACAAAACAGTAATTAACACAATTATAAGAACTCACCCTTGGTGAGACACATATATGTAATGACCCTTCAGGTCATTTATGATAAATATGTAGTGTCTTGCATCCTAGGGCATTTCGGTAGTTTCCCCAAGTCATTTATGACTTGCTGGGA
>JBDJHY010238824.1:0-10879 GCA_039654485.1 Withania somnifera
AAAACACATGGAGATCAAATATTAATACTGAAGAGAAAAGGGAAAGGTTGAATGCCAGCTCACCCTGAATCTATGAATGTTAAAGGAATCTGCATGAATAGCGATCTGTGAATCATGGTCGGGAACCTGTACTTGGATCTTCACATGTGCAAATGTAGTAGATTACAAGGTGCTGAAGCAAGCTATACCTAGTAGGATTAGAGGTCCCACTAGATGCATAACAATAATAACAACATTAAATAATGAAAGCCAATAAATAGGGTCACAAAAGCAATTAGTACATTGTGGAATCTAGCATTCAAATGGAAATCAAGCACAATTAGAACATGTACCGCTAGCTAATCACATAACAGAATTTAGGTAATGAAGGAAAACGTACCTGGAATCCATGCCACAATGTATGTTAATAATAATAACAATAAAATGAGTCAAAAGAAGATAGGAGACGAACATGGATGGTATACCGGTAACCACAAGTAGAATGGAAAACTAATAAGAGAGTACCACACACAATAACCCACATAAGGAGTAAATCTCAGAAGTAACACTACCGTAAAAAAGTAGTGAATCAACAACATAATAAGTAATTTAGATACAAAATTGACACTCACCGAGGCCTTATATCTCATCCAGGGTACACTGAAGAAGGTAAGTATAGAAAAATTAATACAAAACACATGAAGTAACAGGTTTTTTGCACGTTTCACATCCGGTACCCATAGGTCAAGCAAGCAGAATCAATGGAAGTCCACCATAAATAATCCCGGTACATCTCTCCTCTGTCTTATACCCAAAGGTAAGGTCCATAAAGGTACGCTCACCACATACAATGTCTAAAGCAATCATAACCTCACCTACCAAATCATAGAGCCTCAAGGGTCTCATAGTCTAGCATCATATGCCTCATGTTAATAATACCATAGTATGTTACTCATCAATTTATGGCATACAACACTTCAATATAAAGGTATCACAATATTCTCAATAGATCGGGTATCATTAAGTATCCAACACTAGTAAGTGTGATAAGTGTCAAAAGTTGTACTTGCTATCGTATGATGATGGACTCAAGTGCTAGCTGCTATACTCACTACCGAATTGGGTTGGTTTCAAGTCCCAGAATTAATTAGTCAAATGATATTTCTCGGTGCTAGGGTGTAATGCCTGGGCTAAACAAGTAAAATATCATTACTGGCATTCGATACAATATCGAGTCTAAAATGTTTAAAAGGTCATTTACTTATATTATTATTAGAATATTACAATTTATTGGTTATTATCCTTATCTATCGTTATTACTAAAACCAGTCTCTAGCCATCATTGTTCAAAATCAGATAGTGATACTAGCCCAGCCACAATGCACTCTTATCAGAGCCAAAGGTACAACCTCTCGTATCTTGAATGCACAACATATCATCAAGTATATATATGGTTCATTATGTAATAACAACTACCTATGCCCTATATAGGTATCACTGGAAAAGTCCTAAGTCACAAGCACCATATAAATCCATATGCCAATATATATATATATATTCCAACGAGGAAATGGATGGAATAATGATACAAGGTTTCTATAAAAACCTAGATAACCAGCGTAAGGATTCTATTTAGTATAATTATTAAAAAAATAAGCCAAGAGATTGCCCCACAGAGCTTACTTGACGTTCGATGATAAATTGCTTCAAGCTCATGAATATTACTCTGACTGTTATTAAATGATCTCTAAATTCTCTAAAACTTACGTAAAAGTATTCAATATGTCAATACGAGTCTAGTCGTATAATTTATACTAATTTCCAGACTAGGCTTAAGTCGATCCTAAATTGGGCCTATAGGGCGTGCTTGTCGGAATCATAAATAAACTTCATCATACGGTTCCAAATATTACTACGAACTCGTGCTCTAAAATTGGGTACAATTTTAGTGAGGGAAGACCCTTGAACAGCCCGAAGAAGGTTAAGTATAAAAAGGGTTAAAGATTAAACCTTCATGAATTTTTACGTTGAATTCAGAAAAATAAATAGTACTACAATGAATAATAACCCTAAGGAACAAATAATTACCACATAACTTTAGATATAATTGAAGGAACTAATAAATCATAACTCCTCTCAACTTGAACAAAGCCTGAGCTGTCAAGACCAGAATAATAAGATCGAGCCACACATAAGTCACAACCCAAAACTCAGATAGTGATGGTGCCTATGGTCCCTCTAGTAGGCCTGCCAACCCCACTCTCAGGAGAGAAAAAACAACGTACCTAAAATAGTTATGAAACAGTAGTATATGAAGTAAAGAGTACGACAAAAGAGATATAAAACAAATACATATATACAACACATCCAACTACTGGTGACTCTAACAAAATAGAGCTACCGTAGATCAGAGTGACAAGAAGTAATATATACAACCTCTCCAATAGGGGGTAAATACAATGGAACAGTCTTCCCTAAACAATAATAGGCTTAGCTTAAATGCTGGGAGATCACTGTGGTCTCCCATGTCCGGTGGCACCCTTACTCAGCATGATCCTACCTCCTACAGTGACCCTCTCTAATATGTTCACAATGAAAATATTACAGAAGTATAGCAGAATTACCAACAACATTGGGTACCTAGTAGGAATCACAAGTTGATTGGGCTGAATCAAATTTAAGTAAGATACGAGTAAGTAAAATAGTTCAACAGAAAATGAGTAAGATAGTACAGAAAGCAAGAGATAACTAAAAGGAAACCAAGTAAAAGTAACTAACTCAGGTTTAAATACGTAGCCTGGTTGAGGTGCTGCTAGCACCCCTAGCTAAAAACACTAGTCTATAAGAAATGAACGTGATATCCAAATCAGCTCAACCAATAGTTCAAATGGGTAACCAAGGGAAAACAGAACTGTAATGTAAAGGAATAAATATAAAAGACAAAATCAAAGAAGTGCCCCATCCCACCACTAGATACATGCAGAAGAGAACAAACATAACCTACCTAGCACCTCATCTAGCAGATAAGCACAAACATGGAACCAAGACCAAGCGTGACTTCTCCCATAAGCCTGCAAGGTAGAAACAATGATAAAAGGATAAATGAAATAGGGTAGAGCTAAACTAACGCACTCAAACTAGAAGTAATGGAGGTCCTACCAATGAGCACTACACCCGGTTCCTGCCCCATGGGGCCATTCACAAAATTCAACACCGGGAACCCCACCTGTTGGGAACCCCATTTTGAAGTTCTGTCCTCGAAGTTATGAGCTAGGAACACAACCCCGGTGGCAGCCCTACTCTGATTCAACACTCAGGAATCCTCCCCTAACGGGAGGTTCTACCTCCAAGCACAGCTTTAGGGGACCCTGTTTCTCCCAGATAATCACATTATGGTATAGAAAGTATTAGGAAACCAAGATCTAGTTATATCTATGAAAATATTCCATATCATTTTATGGTCATGGAAAAACATCTCATAGAACCCTACTTTTAGGTTAAGTTTAGAAAAGCTAAATTTATAATACCTTTTACCCCTCCCAGGTAATAGAAGGCATGCTCAAACTCTAGGGAAGGCTCGAAGCCAGCATCTAAGAACACATCTCATTCAAATAGTCAAAAACCATTCCCAACACTAATACTATAGCCAAACAACCACCCCCAGCAGGTCGGTCACACCATTCTCAACCTTCTGGCATCTACGACTCCACGTAGGCCCCGAATAGGTTAAGCAAGAGAAAAAGAGGAGAGGAATACAAACTACTCATCTATCCCAGAAATTAGCTAGAATCCAACATGTACTCAATATAAGCCTAGTATAAAGAGTAGGTAATCTTATCCTAACTGGACACCGATGAAAGGCTCCCTTACGTCATGTGCACAGCTCGAATAGCCTAAGAAATACCCAAAATAGCTCAAAACTACAAAATAAGGTATGTGTGTCAAAAGGTAAAGTTTAAGACCTATATGGCACAATAAAGATCGGGTCCAATATTGGGAAAAAAATATGTTGAGGTGCTACTAGAAAACTCTAAACACATAAAATGAAAAAAATCAAGGAAATGATTAAGCGGGTGATTACAGCATCTACCGCTAAAAATGACTTATGTCCTCCAAAGCCGACAAATAGTACCTGAAGACTCAAACTGGTCATGTAACCTAATAGATCAGACCACGCGTATCTATGTAACCTTTGTTGTCAGAACCCCTCCAAACCTCATTTAACCCATACCTCTACAACAAGGATACTAACTACCTCTTCATTTCAAAGCCATACAAAGTTGAACCTCTCTAAACGGAGCTAGACACTAGTAATAACTTAACACCTTCTTGAAAGATACCTTAGCATTCACACAATCACCGACCCAAACACATATCCACATTCACCTGCTCTAAGGAACCTCAATGGTCATAATCGCTTCCAACAATAGCTCACCGCCCATAGACCAACTCCCTAGACCCAAGGTCATTGCACAACAGGAAGGAAACAAACTCCAACCATCCACATAGCTCACGGGAGTACTCACCACCAATCTACTACTTCCCAACTCAAATCCATGCTCCACAACACATGATCATCACTATATCTCGAAAATATTCCAACCCACAACTGAAAAAACACACCACAAACTAGAAGCACAGATCTACACTCCGTTAAATATAATACCCCCTCACTATATAAGCCAACCTACTGAACCACACTTCTGTTGCACAACTCTGAGACACCAATTGAGATACTAGGGAAATCAGGTCCAAAAGCCAAAACCACCTGCCAAAGGAACCCGAATAAATACCCATATTACAAGGAACTCTAAAACCATGCAAGAACCCTCGTGCCAACTAAGCTAACGGCATTAGCCTAACCAAGAGACCATCTCTAAGGAAACCAACCACTCGATCTACTACTAAAAAAAGTACATTCATTCAGTAGGGTCTCTTTACTAGATCATGCTGGACTAATCGTCCCTGCTATGACACAGCAAGATAATATAGGAGAGGGGAATAACAAGGAAATACTCATACTAGCGGAAATGAGCAAGGGCACCCTATGTGCTACCTGCTCGTAGAAGCAACAATGATAAAGGAAGAATAATTCATCAAACCACACGAGTTATCTACACTGGCATCTACAAATATAATTAATGAATGAAAGAGGAATACACTACAAACTTTGACTATGGGTTAATGCACCCATGACACATGTGAAAAACACTAAGCACCACTACAAGAATAAGAAAAATTAAGAAATACTAGGATTGAGGAGTGCCTTAGAGAAAGTCAATCTCCAGGACCACAAGCCAGATAAACCCCAATCAGCTGGTGCCCAAAAGGTACCCATCACTCGGTCGAGGTACACTAGGCATAGCCATGGTAATGGTTATGAGAATAAGTACAAAACCTTATAAAAGTCAGGTAGCCAGTCCATAAGTAGAGTTACATCAAGGTCAAGCACTGCTATAACCACCAGGTCATCCTATGTGTTGTGAACTCGCAACGACATAACACAAAACCTAAATAACCTATCCACTACTTGGGCCTCACTCATAAAAATAACAACACCTAGAGATAAAGATAAGTATCACCTACATAGGTCCAACCAATTAAACAAAGTAAAAAAGAGACATAAGATAATACAGATCCAAGATCAAAATTGAGTAAAAACAGCTAGATACAACTAGCTAATATACAAGTCATATCACCCTCTGAGGGCCCTACCTTGGACCTATTCGTGGTAGCATATAGCTATCGATGGCCCCTACCTTGATGGTCTTCAACTCTACCCCTCCAACAACCTCCTCTGGCTACCTAAGCCATAGTCTGACCATCTGTAGCCAGTGATACCACCTGAAATGGATGTCTTTATAATGATGCTCAAGAGGTCTTATGCCTTGGACAATCTGTAATATGATGACTAACTCTCCACACTGTTAAAAAGCTCAAAGTACACCGTCTCGTACACCCTTGAGGAAATCTCTTTCAAATTTTCTATGATCTTTACAATGAAAACACCCAGTACTATCTCTAGCAAGGACCAATGGTTTCTCAACCTGGCTACATGGCCTTGTGAATCTAACCCAGATCTACTAGTTGGCAGACTACTCTGGACTATCTCTAAGTCTACAGAGAAGACTTATACTACTGGCTAGACTGTTCCCTTTTTATAATTCCTACCCGATGACTGGGTACCAGAATAGATGGCTTGATGGCGCTGCCTCTTCCCCCTCCCATTACTTGCAAGGTAACTCATCCATAATTCTGGCATGATTATAAATATCAAGAAATGACTTACCTAAAATAAGCATCCATATAACATCTCAATGCAAATCAACTCTTAATTCATAAGTAAAGTGGTGGATCCACTCCCCTTCTCAGTAGGTATCAACTCAATTGCATGCCTCGATATCTCTACAAACCTAACCTCATAATATGTGGCAGATAAACACCCCTATTTCAGGGTTGAAAACTCAAATATTAACCTCTCTTGTATGCTACAGGCCATAGAAGTCACAAAGAAGGACTCTGCAAACTGACTCCAAGTTGTCAGCGAAGATGCATATTGCTTGCAATCTCTAAGCACCCTCCACCAATGGATGTCATCTCCTTCGACCCCATGCTCATCCAACAACTCTAGTGTCCCTAATATCTCTTCACAGACAGTAATAAACTTTATAAGGTCTTGCCCTGCTGTCCCTAAGAACCTAGATGGTGCTATGCAGAGGAAATGATCAAGAATCTTCCTCACCTTATGTGATTAAATAGCTCTTGCATAATTCTGCTGAGGAAGTAATAGTGCCGAAATAGGCTGTGGTGCAATCAGATAAGCTTACTGAAGAACCATAGCTCGAGGAACCTGGTGAGGCTGATCACCCTGTGCTACCCCTTGATCGGAATGCTGAGGAACCTATAGAGGCTCACCTCTGAACATTGCAAGCACCTACCATAAAATCTACTATACTGCAGCCAACTATGGCTGAGGCACTGTATAAGCCTGCTGAATTGGCGGTGGATCTGTAGCAGCTGTAGTTTAGGGAAAAGATGTTGAAGTAGTACTAATGAATTGAGTACCAGTAGTCACCCCCTTTCTACCCTGGGTGGGGGTCTTTGTGCATCATAAGAAGGATCTCTATCAACCGATGAACCACAATTACTTACCATTTGCAAAATACCAAAGGTAAATAGGCACTTCCAGAAATGGAATCAAGGAGTAAGCATGAGAAGAGAAAAGAAAGATAATTCATTCCTACAACGCCCTGTAGCCTCTAGAAGATAGGATATGTAGGTCTCTTCACCGATCTTTAAGATTCTACAGACACTTGCTCCACTATCACAGAAATTGGGAAAACCTAAGCTTTAATACCACTTTGTCACAACCCAAAACTTAGATTATGATGGTACAACTAGTAGGCCAGGTAACCCCTTGGCCTACAGCGACAAGCAATGTACCGATACCAGCTAACTAGTAGAAATATAAGTAGAATAAAAAATGATCAAAGAAATATACAAATACATACATAAAATAGGGAATTTGAGATATTTCTCAACCGAGTAGCCAGGGATCCAAACTGTCAGTCCCAGCAAGTCATAAATGACATGGGGAAACTATCAAAATGTTCTAGAATGCAAAATGTCACGTATTTATCATAAATGATCATGAGCGTCATTACACATACCGAGTATAAAATAAGCCAAGTATCTCATTTTAGAACCAAAATATCTGCATAAATCTTCAAAACCCCTTTGGCATATTTTAATCACGATCGTGAGAAAGTGTCCCTCCAGGGCCATGATAAGTTCAAAAACCAAGTAATAAAATTGATATGTCAATGCTATAAGAATGTGCAACCAGAAGGGTTCACAACCAAGCTAAATAACCCTGTACAGGTTCAGAACTACACATTACCATGCCAGAATCACAAATAATCCTACCCTACGGCCTAAAGAAGATCCTAGATCCATAGTTCACCCAAGGATAAAGCATCTACAAGGTTCAGAGATAATACAAAAAACCACTTTATGAGCTACCACAATACCAAATAGAGACGGAGCAGGAACAGAGATAAAAATACCAAAATAGAGAATAAATGGTACCAACCAAGAAAACCAATCCAAAAGAAAGTTAATACATTTATACCAAATATTAGCTCAGTATAAGAAGAAGTAAGTTGTAGCCTACCTGGAGTCTGAAGTGAGCTCCCTAAATACCATTCGAAATGTTTCTAAAAGGCTCCAAATGAGGTCCAACTAAAAAATAGTAATCTATTCATCATAAGGAGGAAAGTGATAATCATATTGCTAGTAATTAGGCTAGGTAAATTGGGTCAATAATGAGTCTATGGGCTCCACAACTCAAAGTCAAAAGTAAAAGTTTCCATGAGGTTCTGCGCGATACGGGGAACACATACTCAAATGTTGAGCAATTATGGGACTCATGTCCAAAACTAACCCAAAAAGAGAGAAATATTAAGGAACATATGGACAAGATAATGAAGGAATTTGAGAATTTGACACCAAAAACTTATAATTTTTCGATGAAGAGATAATCATAAACAAACTACTAACTCTTCAAAACTTAAACTATGATTCCGCAACAATAATTTATCTTTAAGGACCAGTAATGGTGATGAAGTAGAGAGAAAATAATTAGGAAATTCGAGGAAGAAGTATATTTTCTGCCAGGCATGCCTCTCCACAATCGCCTGAAGAAGGGTCACGATCGTGTGGCTCACAAAATCAAATCTTTATGATCATGTGGACTAAGAGGCAACTACAAAGTATAATAGAGAAATAGTACGCGATTGCATGGTTAGGTCGTGATTGTGAGGAACAAGAAAACAACACTATGCAATTGCGTGGACTAGGTCGCAATCATGGTGAACAAGGAAACAGACATTTGCAATCGCATGGGACAAGGCTATGATAGAGAAGAAGCGAACAATGTTGCAACACAAGTCAGCAAAAGAACCCAACTCCCATCAACCCCTTGGAATGGGTTAAAAATCAATGAACGCAAATCGTAAATACAATTAAGTTGAAAACGACATTTTGGATTCAATAGAATTGATGAAATGACCATACGAGATCATTTTGCAAAAGTATTGACCAAAGTCAATATTTTTCCAAAAAGACTAAAAACCAAGCAAGCACCCAAAATGGACCGTCTTCCTTGGAAAGAAATCAAAAGCCCACCTTACCCAAACTTCGACATTTCAGAGCTAATGAAACCGTCAAATTTCTAATCTAACACTGTGGTCATCAAAAGTTAATTAAAGTCAAACCTATAACACCAAAAAGGATGTTATCCCATCTAATGGCATAAAACGACATTAAAATTCCCAAGATCAGAATCAAGGGTTCGCCTAGAGCACAACCTATATACCAAAGCTAATGAATTATTGGAATTTAATCGCGAGTACGTCTTCTAAGAATGTTGACTAAAATCAACTAATTCCAAGATTAAGGCTCTAAAATAGAGGAACTAGAATAAAACCTAAATGAACCACCAGAAAATTAAAGTACCGGTTCCAATAAGTGATAGATAACTCGACACAGCTAATGGAAAACTCTAAGCGTAGAAAATGCATGAAAATATCAAAATATCCTAGAGTCATTACAATATCTTGACTTATATTTTTATTATGTTTTTAATATTTCATATTTTTTGTATACTAAGAAGAAGATTTCACAATCGCGCGAAGCGCAAACAAATTCACTAGTTAGAATTATAAGTTGTAAAAAATTAATATACGAAGTACAAGTAGAGAATGCGAGATTAAGATTGGAGAAAGGGTCGAATATGATGACTTTTATTCTTTAAGTTTAAAAAAAAATACATTGGTACACAAAGTATATTTCAATGTCTTGCTTAAGCTATTGAAACAGTAGTATTAAGTAGCTACTGATTCGATATAAATAACATTGCTTACTAAAGATTGAATAAAGTAATATATATATATATATATATAAGTATCTCCATAGTATCGCATATTTGAGTTCTTTTAACTTGTGTGCTAGTCAATGGACATTTTGAAATTTATCATTAAGAATCAAGCGAACACCAAAACTCGAACCATGGCAGCATTTGTCAAGAAAAGACTATTTAAGACTTGTAAAAGAGTTGGTGACATAGCTTGTAACAAGCCAAAAGAAGTTCTATCTATCTCCTAACTCAAGAATACTTTATCAAATTCAATTAATAATTAGAGTGACTGAATTTTTGTCAGAGAAATACTACCAAAAATATCATTTGCTTAATGACATTGAGCACATCTTGATGCCTCTCATGGTCCTTTAAAATCTGCTCCTTGTACTAAGATACAATAATTTCTTATTTTCTTTCCTTTCCTCTTTCAATCAAAGGAACCAATAGCCTTCGATAGCATTGTATCTCAATGAACTGATTTCTCATGCAATGACCGCAGGTAAAAATAGTTATTACCATTTTTTCACTCCTCATTGCAGGAAAAATTATATAATGTGATCTCAAGCAACATATATTCACGAGTTTAAATCATTCATTTTAAAAGATAACTTCAAAATTGTATGACTCCGATATACCGGTTCTAACATATCCAACATATTTAGATAGAGAAAAATAATAGAGACACTTAACAATAAGTTACCTACAATGCTAGTGCTGCACGTCTACACCTAGTTCACTATTCTAGTCATATGTTCAAACTACTATTACTCACAATTCTTCTTTGATAATGATAAGTCTTAAAAACTTACCAAGGTGGAATATGAGAATGCTCCGTATGGTAACAATGAATCACGATCGTAACCTATAAAACAAAGCCCAGGGTGGTCCCCGGGGTCGTTCTCTAATGCTTAAGTTAGTAAACAAGCAATGAGAGAACTCCAAGAATATTTAGTGAGTAGTATTTAGAGCGTACCTTTGCCT
>JBDJHY010238835.1:0-10879 GCA_039654485.1 Withania somnifera
CTAGCTTACATGATACCATAAATAAATACCCTAAATGGCTAGCCTCTAAACACATGAAGGTTCAGCTAATATATGAAGTACATTATCTAAATCCATGCTCAACTATCAGAAATAAATAACTGAACAACAGATAAAGTGGTATACCAGTAACCTCAAATAAAAGAAAGGAGGGAATTCTAACCACAAGTGTATTACTAAGGGAAACATGATAGGGTGTCCAACAAGTAAAACTTTATAATTAATAATTAAATAGATCAATAATTGGAAAAAGAGAATCTCTATGTCACCCCAAAACACAGAGAGATATAAACAAGTAAAGCTCACCCCTTGGCCGCCTAAATAACGCAAAGTAAAAATAAGCAAGCATGTTTGATAACTAAACAAAAGTATGAATATTAGTGGTGCCGATACATATGAAATATATCTTAGCCTTCATGAATACCGAACTTTACAAAATATGAAGCCATATCATCTCAAGCTCAATGGATGTTTGGGATTCTGCAAGTTCGGGTAATAGAATCTCGGTCTTAATATTTGCATGAGACTCCCCAAGTCCAAAGTAATACAATCCCAATCTCAACATCAATGGATGCATGGGAATCCCTAAGTTTAGAACAGTAAAATCTCAATTTGAACAGATGCATGGAAGTACCTATGTACGGAGAAATACAATCTCAATCTCAATAAATACGTGGGAGTTCCCAAAGACAAATTAATACAATATAAATCTCAATAGATGTATGGGAGTCCCAAGTCTGGAGTAATATAATATATATCTCAATGGATGTATAGGAGTCCCCAAGTATCAAAGAAATATTAATCTCAACGGATTCATAGGATCCTAAGCCCAGTGTAATACAACCTCAATATCAACGAATGCATGGGAGTCCCCAAGTCTAGAGTAGTACAATCCCAACAGATACATAGGATTCCCCATGTATGGAGTAATAAAATCATGATTTATGAATGGATACTTGAGTCTAAATTATTTGTTTAAACCAATGCATAAGGCTCGGCCTTCACCGAGTCTAAATCATTCCTAAAAAATAGGGGTTATACCATACTATACCTTATATATCATTAAAACTGGAAAAAAATCTCAAAACTACTCAATGGAGTTTCATAATGTCAAAAATGGGCCGACCGACCATGAAAGGTTTCAAAATTAGTTATATTGGGCTTTTCTCTATAAAATGATGGAAACAAATGCATTAATACCAGTTTCAGAATGATATGCACAATAACAATAATATCTAGGCAAGGCCCACGCTCTTACACAAGCTCAATATATTCAATAAGCATAACCACTGAGTTGATATCCGAGACTCACAAAAATTCTCAATAAGCCACAATCTGTGTTCCAAGTCTACAAGACCACTCAAGGTCAGTAAGTAACTAATATCACGAATCCAACAACAATACACGGCCAAAAGACGGACTAAAAGAGGGGACAGGGTAATGGGACCCAACTTAGAAATCCCAACCCAAGGATGTCTATCTATCACATTTACTCCTCATTAAAGCCCAGTCTAAGATTGTAAGCATAGCCTACTTGTAGTGCGACTAAACACTTTGTTATCTCTCTATTTATTGATTTTGGTGTTGAAATTATGACTAGGGATTGATAGTCCTCTATTTACTATTTATATAATCACACAACTACTTCAATCGACATGTGTTGTGATAACTTAACCTAAATGCATTATTGTTATCTTCACGTTTAAGCAAGTGAGACACTAAGTACACGATCATGTCTTAATTGCAATTCATGTTCATTATTCTTATATTCGATTCAACAAACATAATCGCACTCCTTACAAATCGGTTCCACTTATAAGATTATTGGATAGGTGCATTATACAGCTATATAATTATTTTAATGGTGACCCAGCGATTAGAACACATTAATTATGAAACATAAGAAAAATCAATAATGAGAAATAATTACTAATTTATATTAAACCAATTACAACATGTGCCAACATAATCCTAAAACAAGGGTTTTTAGCCAAGAATAACCATGTTCAATTCAGAAAATAACATTCATAACATTCACGTACAAAAATTAAATGATGGATGTAACCCTAGGTTGCTTGAATGTCTCCTTTACTTGATGTTTTCAATCCCTAAGTGTTGCACACCTCCCCAAAATGAGACCCTAAGGCTTATATAGATTCCTCAGAGAAAAGAATAAAGTACCCCCACTAATCTTGCAAGTTGAGAACAATTATTGCTCGGATAAATAGGGGACCACGACATGATCCGAATCCTGATGGACAGGGCATTATGTTGTGATTTCTATCGTGATAGGGCTTATTTTGTTTTGCATTTCTTCCTTTCTCATTCCTTCTTCAATTCCCGCTTGATCTGCATTCCTCAAGGCTCCCAATATACTCGAAATAGGCTAATCACATCAGTTAGTGGTGCTACACACGTATTTGATAGCAAGATATTGAAAAAGCAAATAATTATTCTCAAAACTAAGTTAATACATGGGAATGAAATGGCGTTAAGGCATATTAATATTCCTAAGATCACCACCCCACACTTAGACTTTTGCTTATCATCGAACAATTACATATACACAGAAAACCAACCTGAATGTCAATGATCAAATTTATATGATACATTATCTATGTCCTCAGAATTTAATTGGAAACTTATACACCTCAAACCATTAACAAAACATCAATACAATAGATCACTAGGCAAAGAATATACACTAATACATTACTCTATACAATTTAGATTTGTAGGGCAACTTGCACTTAAGTGAAACAAACCAATTGTGTATACCATGATTCCCTACCCTCACAAGAAAGAATAGTCCACACTCTTGTCAATTCATATAATTGACTACAATTTTAAGGACTTTTTAGCAATCGTGCCCAACTCTCACACTCACAAAGAACTCACATTTATGCACAAAGTACCATATGGTTTCCCATTATGTACATCTCCACTAATTAAGAATGCATTGACTTGAATCTAATAGGATTTTAATGGGTTGTAATGCAGGCTAAGGGAAGGGTAGGAGTTTTTTTTATAAAAGTGACAAACTTCCCTAAGCACTTCACACTTTTTACCTTCAACAACCATTAATCCTTTACTTCACTTTTTTAACCTTTTTAACATCTTTGACTTACTAACCAACTCACCCTTTTGTATGAGTGCCTTTCTCACATCTGTTATTTTGAGTACTTTATCTTCTTTTTTATTTTATTAATTACCTTTTTTCCCAAGTGTTTTTTCTTGGAGTGTAGGCACTCTATATAAGAGGGTATTTGAACAATATTATGCACATTGGTACCCTTTATTTTATCCTTTTTCCTATATTCACATTTTCACTCCAACCCTAGCTTTTGTACCAGTGCTAAAGGAAGCAGGGTGCAAAAACAAGGATTCAATAAATAGGATAAAGGCAGGGTTGTGGCTACCAAAGAATAGACAATAGGCTTAAAAGGATGACTACTAATATATATATCTGAATAACTTAAAATTTTACAAAACATATCAACAAGGTCCTATATCATTTTCTAGTCAAAGTAATATTTTTTATTTTGTTGTGATAAAAAGCAGGGCAAATTCTAGACTAAGATACATGAAATGGAAAATCCAAGAATCTCACCTCAATTGGCACATTGGTTCTCCTAGTACTACACCAAATATAAGTCCCAAATAAGCACAAATTGAATGATATTTCATTATTAATCCATAGTACTATTCAGTGCTAAGAACTATATTATGTGTATATCTCACCTAGTAACCTATTCCTTGCACTCATTTTTAGTTCAAAGATAATTAAATTTCCAAAGTCAGGGACACTACTAATGAGCTAAGTGTTACAATCATTGTTGGGATCCACCTATTCTAATCATCATTGGGAAAATTTTGTTTATTCTATGAAGAAAATTAATACAAAACAAAATATCTACATATTTTGAATCAAGGGGATTATCCTTGGAAAAGAGCCGACAAGAAAAACTAAGGAGCCCCAAAAGAAAAATAAAATTGAAAAATTAACATACAAAATTAAAGTAATTAAAATACACATATTAAGAAATAAAAATTACATAAGCATAAAATTAAATAGTACATATCAACCAAATAAAAAGTACAACATAAGCACAAAAAACAAAAATAAAACAATATAACTCATACTAGCAGCACATCCTATTATTCATACCCATAACAGTGATATTTATAGCCCCACCCCACACTTAAAATTTAGGCATTGTCCCTAGTGCACAAAATAAAATAAAGATAAGGGCTTAAAACTCCCTAGTCAGTCGTCCATGTCCTCTGGGTTGGAGATGTGAAGATCTTCTTCCCGACCCGTAGGATCAGCCTTTTCCGCAGCATCACCTTTCTCAACATTAGACTCTCCTTGTACATTTTCATATTCGGTGGGGACATCATCCTCAAAAGGAACTACAAAAGCTGGCCCATTCCTGAACATCATGCGGGCAAGATCATTCAGCGGGTACTGCAAGTGCACAACATTTATCTCTTCCTCAGTTTCTGGTCTCCCCCCGATTCACATCCTTAGCATTTTGGTTCTATAAATGAAATAATATTAGCTTTCATACATAACATTGTGTTCATTTTGTGTCAATTTATGCCCACTGCACCCTCAGCTGCAACCTTACTTTTAGTGACGTCCACCAATTTAGCTTGCAGATGGTGGATGACATTTGTTGGATCTTCATCAATCTCCTGTCCATACAGAAATAAGGTGATCATAACCCCAAAGTTTTATCTCTAACCACCTACTATACCTGTCCTTCTTTATTAAAGCTCGTATCACCCCCACCTATATTAATTTCCATATCGGTCATCAGTGCGTAAACTAGGCATACTTTTATGTGAATTATAGTGGTGTAATAATTAATCGGTATTAGATAGTGGTTGACAATCTTCAACCAACAGCAGTCTTCCTTGTTAAAGTGCGAGTAAGAAAAGGCTGAGTGGTGCCCTTGAGAATCCTAAGTCCATCGGTCCTGTGAATTCACACCTTAGAGGGTGTGGTGAATTTGTTACTATGGTGGATGCCTCTATAATTCTCTCAATAGTTTCATGCCAGCCTCATCATTGGTGTTCAAATATTGTTTACAAAGGCTACAGTAACCCAAAAAGTGTGCCCACGCACCTTCACCTAATCATTCCAATTTACATAAAATTCACAGACCATATCGATGTTACACTCACCCTGATCCTCAAAGATGAAATCCAAGCCGAGCTGACAGACCCTGGTGAAAATCAAAGGCATCTCCTTAGCCAAAATAGTCCTTTTAATTTTCTCAACAAGGAAGTACTGAGATATTAAGTTATGACGGTACCATGTCTTTCCTAATTGGCTACAGCAGGAATTCCAAACATGTGTCATTTCACCTTAGGAGGGGCCACAAGATACAGGCTCTTTCGGAGCTTGCCCAGAAGAATTCGATTCAACCATGGTGACTTTCTTAGGGTGGACTGGTTTGGTGTGTTTAGGGGGTATGTTCCTATAAATATAAACAAGTATTAGTAAGTAGGAAGAATGCTTAATACAACATAAATGGGTGGGCGTATAACACACTTGACATTCATAAATAAAGGGTACATCAGACTTCCCCTAATGATTACAATTCCAAACCAAGTGTGTAAATGTATGCACATCATCCTATTAACCTAGCTACAACCTCCTGTTACGTGATACTATCACCACCAATGCCCCTCATGTTTATCAATAACATATATGTTATATGACAAACAATGGTGGGATGGTGGCAATCACCCCACACTTAACCTATACACATATCACGAAACTTATTATGCAATAAAAACTCCAATTATATTAGTCATATAACCACGAGGTACTTCGACTTCCCTTTGAATTTGCATTATGAGGTGCAACGTATCAAAAATCATCACTCCATCTAATTCATTATCAATAATGTGCCTGTTATGCTACACGTATTACAAAGGCATAAGAATATACTAAAAAAAACTGAAATCTACTAAATTGTACAACCTATTTGCACTGTCGATATAGACACTTATGAGTTGTTCAATGTTATCCCCAATAATAAATTTATTCAAGGTGACTCCCCAATATCACATGGTGCACACATCATCAACCATTCCATAAAATTATCCCAAACCCAAGTTGCACAATACATAACAAGATTTCATTTTAACAATGTGTATGGCATAACAAGAACGAGTCCTCACTTAGCAAAATTAAATATTCAACCTTACTTAAAACTGCCTTAAAAATAGTTGCTCCAACACAATAACAGAAGAGAATACTTGATGTGTTGATCTTGATTCATGAGAGGTGACGGAAGTGGAGGAAGAAGGAGATGGGGAGACTTAAGAGTATTTTTTGGAGAAAAACCCAAAGTGAAAGGCTAGTTAAAGTGTTGGGAGATTGAGGGTTGGGGTATTTAAAGAAAATCTAGTTGGGTTAGGTCGAACCGTTAATTTTTTACATAATTCTCAACCCAAACTCTCCATCACGACATGATACATATCATGATGGAATATTAGGCTAAATAGTGTCTAATCACGATATGATACATATCATATCGTGATGCCTATCTTGATGGCCAACCAAGCATTCGAGAGTCTCATCGCGATAAGTATTATGTCGTGATGCCTATCGTGATGGAAATCCCAGGTAACTAAATTCTCACAATGATAAGTTGATACTAATCATGATGGAACTCTAACTATCTAGAGTCTCACCATGAAAAGCATCACATTGTGATGCCCATCATAGTGGCACTCCCAGCTATCTAGAGTCTCACTACGATGGTGGAACTCTAGCTTTATAGTGGATGATCACGATGTGCATCACGATATGATAGCCATCTTGATCGATCCATACTTGGTATTTTTGAGCAATATTCCATCCTAAACATGACTTTATGCTTCCATATATTCATGTACATACCAAACATCAGAATAATGAATAAAAATATAAGAAAATTAAAAATACTTATAAATCACAGGCTGCCTCCCATAGTACCTTATTTAACATTGTGGCACGACCCATGTAATCTCATGCAACCACTAGTGATGGATGTCGCCCCAGGATCTAATTTAGGCCAACCGTGCTTGACCTGCTGGCCATTGACCAAAAACATTTTGTCAAACTATAGTCTTGAAGATCAACCACTCCATGCTTTGTAACCCTCACAACTTTAAATGGTCCCATCCACTTGGAGCATAATTTTCTTGGGAACAATTACAACTGTGAATTGAAAAGCAGCACTTGTTTTCTTGGATCGAAGGATTGTTCAACTAATTGCTTATCATGCCATTTTTAGTTTTTCCTTATAGATTTTGGCATTTTCATAAGCATTGAGCCTGAAATCTTCAAGCTCGAGTAGTTGCAACATCCTCTTTTTATTTTCTTCCTTGAGGTCAAAGTTAAACCTCTTGATAGCCCAATATGTGCGATGCTCCAATTCGATCGGCAGGTGATAGTCTTTTCCAAAGACTAATCGATACAGTGAAATATTGAAAGGAGTTTTATATGCAGTTCTATCTACCAAAAGGGCATCATCGAGCTTCTCAGTCCAAACCTTCCTCTATGCATTGACTATCTTTTTAAGGATCTTCTTGATTTCCCTATTTAATAACTCAACTTTCCCACTAGTTTGGGGTGATAGGCAGTGGATACCTTGTGTGTCACCCCATATTTTCTCAATAAGCCCTTAAACCATACATTCTAGAAGTATGATCCACTATCACTAATCATCGCCCGTGGAGTGCCAAATCTTTTGAAGATTTTTTTCTTCACAAACTTGAGTACCACTCTCGTATCATTAATGGGTAAGGTATCTTCTTCCACTAATTTTGAAACATAGTCAACCACTATGAGAATGTACTTGTTTCTGTGTGATGGAGGAAAGGGCTCCATAAAGTCAATACGCCAAACATCAAATATCTCAATTTCAAAGATGTTATTCACCGATATCTCGTGATGTCTGGAGATGGACCCCATCCTTTGACATTCACCACACCTCTTAACAAACTCATTAGCATCCTTAAACAAAGATGGCTAGAAAAAACCCAACTGTAGTACTTTGTGCATATGAGTTCCCCTCTATGATGCCCCTATAGAGTGAAGCATGGCATTTGGTAAGATCTTGTGCTTTTCACAATCTAGAACATACCTTCTAATGAGCTAATCTGGACTTTGTTTATATAAAAAGGGCTCATCCCAAAAATAGAACTTACAATCATTGATAAATTGCTTTTTCTGTTGGCTTGTGGCTTCTAGTGGAAAAACTCCACTTACCAGTACATTTACTATATCAGCATACCATGGAAAATGTTATATTCATTTCTGGAAATTCTTCTCTAATATGCCTCTGTTCCTCAATGTGCTCATGATTTTCCAACCGGACAAGTGATCAGTCACTTGATTTTCACAACCTTTATGATTATGATTTTCAAGATAAAATTCTTTCATCAAAAGGATCCACCTAATCAATCACAGTTTAACATCATTCTTATTAAACAAATACCGAATTTCCGCATGATCAGTACACACAATGACATTAGTTCCTACTATATAGGCCTTAAATTTATCAAATGTATAAACCAATGCTAGTATTTCCTTTTCAGTAATAATATGGTTCACGTGCGCAACATCCAAAGCTTTGCTAGCATAATATATAGAGCGAAAGATTTTTTTCCTTCCTTTATCCTAGTACTGGGCCCATGGAAGTATCACTCGCACTGCACATCAATTCAAAAGGAAAATCCAAGTTGGGAGAAAAAGGAATAGTAGCCTCTATCAAAGTCTTCTTCAAATGGTTAAAAGCATGAAAACATTCAATAGAGAATTCAAATTTGGCATCCTTTTCAAGCAGTCAACAGAAAGGCTAAGAGATTTTAGAGAAATCACAAATGAATCTTCTATAATACCCGGTACATCCAAGAAAACTCCTCACCCCTTTTATTTTTATGGGGTGTGGTAACTCTGAGATCATATCAGTCTTTGCCTTGTCCACTTCAAAACCCACCTTGGATACCTTGTGCCTAAGAACAGTGCCTTTTTTCACCAAGAAGTGACATTTTTTCAAATTCAACACCAAGTGTGTTTCTTTATATATCTTTAAGACTTTATCAAGATTTTGTAAGCACACATCAAAAGATATCCCATAAACCGAAAAATCATCCATAAAGACATCAACAAAATCATCCACCATATCACTAAATATGGCAATCATGCACTGAAGAAAAGTAGCAGGCACATTACACAACCCAAAGGGCATGCACCAAAAATCGTAGGTACCGAATAGGCATGTGAAAGAGGTCTTCTACTGATCTTTAAGAGCTATAGATAATTGATTATACCCCAAATATCCATCCAAGAAGCAAAAGTAATCATGGTAACAAGTTTATCAAGCATCTGATCTATGAAGGGAATTGGATAATGATCCTTGTGGGTTACCTTGTTGAGCTTACTGTATTCTATGAAAATTTGCCACCTGATGACTGTATGAATTGACACCAACTCGTACATACTTCAATAGTGTAAATATTAGCAAGGTTAATATCTAGATAATTTTGTGAGCTTCTATACTCCTTCCATTTCTTGACCCGTGATTGCCTTTACTATTGGATCACTACTAACCGTTACTGATATTCCATGGTCTGTTTCATACACTATGATTATTAAAAACTCCTTATATATTTCAGGTATCTTGAGGGCCTTGTAAACATCAAACTCTTCTACCTTGTCATGTGCCCTCATAATGAGTCTCCCTGCCGCCTCATCAATCAATACACGACTAGGGGAAAAAAATGGATGCCCCAGAATAAATGGGACTTTTGGATCTATCTCAAAATCCAAAATAATAAATTCAATAGGAAAGATCAAAGATCCCACCTACACCAACACGTCCTCCACTATGCCAAGAGTTCTAACCAAAGATTGATTGAACAACTATAGAATGATAGTGGTGGGGCTTGAAGAATCCAAACCCATTTTCTTAAAGTAATAAGTTGTCATGAGATTTAAGCTTGCACCCAAATAACATAACCCTGTAACATTGAGACCCTGGCTAATAGTAATTTGAATGGTAAAAATACTCAAATATTTTTGATTCGTGGGTAATTTTGAATGTGTGATGTGCATTCTCTAGTAAGATCCATTGTATCATGCTCAGTAAGACAATATTTTTTCACCAAAATGTCTTTCACATACTTGGAATACTTTAAATTCCCTCAAAATACATTAATGAAAGGCAAATTAATATGAACTTGCCCAATAATTCCTTGAGGAATCCCTCTACTTCTTTTTGCTTTTTTAATTTTGGAGGAAATGGTGGTGGAGGTCTCACAATAGTTACACACCCTTAGACTTTGTGTCTTGTTCATTACCACTTTCTACCTTGTCACTGTTGTTTTTACCTCTTACTACATAGATTTTCCTTTTGAGGCACTAACTCATGCAACTACAGTCTGCTTCTTGTTATGACTATATTTACCTGACTTGGGTTTTTATCTGTGTTGCTAGGGAGACCCCCCTAGAGACTTGTATTTGGTGACACAACCAATTTCCCTATTTGCCTCTCTAGTTGTTCTGTAGTCATTTGCTGATTTTTTAGATCTACTTCTAGCCTTGCTAATCTTTCCCTATCTCGTGCCTTCCTCTGGACTGTTATCGCGCTACACATTCTGTGAAAAACCATAAATTTTTTTGATTGAATTGGGTCCCTGCTGGTGATTTAACTGATGGGTTTGTATACTGACCTAGACCCTGCTGATGTTACTGATTCATATTTCCACCCCAAGAGAAATTTGGGTGGTTTCTCTAGCTTGCATTGTAAGTGGTACCGTAAAATTATTGTCCTTGGTCCCTCTGTGCATTGCCAAT
>JBDJHY010238855.1:0-10879 GCA_039654485.1 Withania somnifera
ACAACATACTTTGGAAATACCTGCTCCTTATCCCTATCCATCTTTGATTAAGGTCAAACTACCCTAGATCAACCCATAGCTAGGGCTGCCCCTCTAGTTCTACCTCAACCCTTAATCTGCCCCTGCCCCTAGCAGCTGTCTCAGGTATGTCCTAGAGACTCTATCGTCTGATGCTATGTTCCTAGCCATCTATCAACAAAACACACAAGATTCAGCACACGCGAATCAATCACGCAAGATAGAAGTTAAAGAATGAAGAGATGTTTCCTACAGTTTTATAGCCTATCAAGGATAAGTAACGGACATCTCCATACCAGTCCATAAGGCTATACCAAACTTTTATTGTGAATAGTAGAATGTACGAACCTAGGGCTCTGTACCAACTTGTCATGCCCTGAAAACCGGACATGACGAGACTTATCTCCCTAAACCCGATAAGTCAGCCGAATAATAGTATTTAAGGTAAAAACTAAATTACACAAAATAAAACATCTAAAGTGTGCAAATTTATATATATATATATATATATATATATATTAAGTCCCCAAGGAAAAAGTGCCACCATTCACAAGCCTCTATACAATGTACAAAAAAATCCATATGTCTATACAAGGTCTTTAGAAAGTACAATAGACGACAAATCCACGACAACTGATGAAAGTACGGTTAGCTACCTCCAAAATCCTTGGGATATGGGTGGACTGGTAAGGTAAGAGAGAAGCTTCTAAGTTCAGGGCTCAGTACTTGCACATCAATGCAGAAAAGTAAGGAGTGAGTATTAGAACAACGGTACTTAGCAACATCATTGGTTGGATAACTATAAAGAGGAAACAAAAGCCTTTACCGAACCTTCAAATACTATCTCCAACAGATATATCCAGTAACCCAACAACAATTTATATAATTACAATAGGTAAAATCGACTACGCTAACTCTACAGATCATGTAATAAAAATAAAGTGTCACAAAATTCAAGTTCAACAACTACCAAAATAATCAACAAGGGTATCACGCCACAAGTAAATCAAAATAATTATATTTCCTGATTCACTGAAACTTTTCAATAGAAATTATTCAATTCAGGAACTAGTCAGAGCATCGGATGTACCTTCCAATTGTATAGACACCCTGTTGGAGCATCGGGTTTATCATTTACATAATATATACATCTGGTCAGAGTCTTGGATATGCCTTCCAATCATATATATAGAGAGAGAGACAGAGAAAGAGACACTTGTCAAAGCCTCGGCTATGTCTTTACAGTCATCTCAATCAAGGCAGAATAGCCATACAAAAAATAATACCAAGAAGTTATATTAATCTCGTCAAGACATGATACAAGTTTCATAATCAAATATCACCAAGTGATGAATCATCACATATCAATCATAGAAAATGTCACAAATTGTGTTTTCAATTTATTAACATAGGCCTCTCATGGGCAATGTCTATCAAGAATAGTTGTACCCTTTAAATTTATCCTGTCGAACCTTAAGATTTTCAATTTCAAAGTTGCCTATTATTTATCATGAGAATTTTCATCAACTAGTATATAATTAAACCATTAGTTCTTATTCAACTCATAATTTACAACTATGTGATTCGAGTCAAACAATTTACAACACAAATCAAGTATATACATATTTAACAATCTCTTTAGTATTATATTATCTCTACTAGATCATTTTTAAATCCAACATGAGAGATAATATTAATCCCCAAGAACCCATGTCACCCTAATCATAAGGCAATTAGCAAACAATTGATAAAACTTTATAGGAAGCCATATAACCTCAATTTTCCGTATAATTCAAAGACCCAAGCTACTCGTGTGTTTCCCCATTCTTAATAGCCTTCAATCGTGCACAATCCAATGACCAAACAAGAAATATAAGAAATATTCACTAATCAACACAAAATTTCAAATATACAAGGTTTATTAAAAACTAAACCCGGTCCCACAGGGTCAAGATCAAAACTTAATTATAAAATAGTGCACCCATTACTATGAAATGCTAAATATTAAGTTTAATTAAAAACCAATTCCATATCATAGCAAAATTCTCATATTTTTATCAAATTTGGTCCATCCCTTAACTCATTATTTTGGGATTTAAAACCATGAATTTCCTATGTAAAATCATGTTAAAGTTACTTAAAATAGATAGAAACATGATTAGAAAACTTACTCAAGTTATAATCCTTGAAAACCTTGATTTATCTTGCCAAGAGTAGGGTTTTAGAGGTGTTTTGAATGATAAAATGAGCCAAAACATGATATGTTTTTATTTTAAAACACCTAGTGAATCAGGCCCCTCACCACGATCGCAGTACCTCTCCGCATTCATAGAGGTCAATAAAAATTTAAAAAATTGCAATATCAGACATCCTGCCGTTATCGTGGAGGTCAACACCCAACGATGCATCATGGTCACATTCTAACCCTTATGAACGCAATGCTTTGATAGCGAACCTTCAGTAAACACGATCAAGGCTCGCGATCACAAAGATCAATTGGGGAACCAACTTCAACAGTTGACAAAAGTTAACACATAGGAGAAAATATCTTTGAAAGGATCCCTGAGATTTGTTTAGAACTCTGTGACAAGAAACTGTATATGCAAACCTACTATTTCAATGTTTTAGACTTAACAGAACCATCAAACCACATATACAATGTCACCTTGACTTGATACTCGTTAAAGGCCCATTCTTGACTAAAATCACCAAAATGATCAAAATACTCCCGGGGTTTACGAAAAACATAAAATACCTTATCCTATATAAAATTCCACCTCCCGAATCCCGAAGAACCATCAACATTATGATTTGGGTAATCTATGCTTGAATGTTGACCCAAGTCAACCATTCCTCTTATAAACTCAGCTTTAGTCCATTTAAACGCTCAATTTCACCGTGGAATGTATCAAACAGGAAACAAAGGTGTAACTACACCAAATTCAATATTCTAGAGAGGATGAAACTAATGAGTTTCTGACACGAGGATTGAACTCTATATAATCTTTAGAGTTCCTCACTTTGAACTTAAAGACTACAAACTAAAAATCTTTCAAAAACTCGTCTCAACCTTATTTATCCTAGATGAACTTTGTTTGACATAATTAGACCATGGGAAGGGTAAAATAATCAAAAAAACAAAGGAATGGAAAAATGACCTTTATGTTCATTACACCTAATATATAAGCACCCCGTCCCATTTCTTCCCCGACACCTTTCACTCTCCAAGTCTTACACACACATATATATATATATATATAACACTTTGCTTTCTCTGATACTTTGCTTAAGTTTCTTACCTTCTTCAACATTCTTCATTGTTTGTTTTTTCACTTGACTGGTTAGTTTTTTTTTATCTAAGTCTACTTAATTATCATTATGTGTTCTTTTCGTGTTCTCTTGTTTTTTCAGATTTTGACCCATAGAAGAGTTTGCTTGAGGCTTTGGGATCTAGCTAGGCCTGAATAGATTGGGCATTTTATTTTATTTGTTCATTTGTTTCATTATATTTTTTTAGATTTGTAATAATTATTGTATGAACGTTTTATCATAATAAAAGTTGGGGCCGCCGGGGAGGCAAATTTATGTGCTACTTTCTTAATTTATTGAGTTATGTCGCTTCACTGAATAATATCATTTAATAACATGCTTCAGTCTTCTAAAATTAATAGAAATCATTTCTATAGGTATACAAAATAATTTCAACCACTTTTTACTTGAACTATTTATTAGATATCATGTTCAGATAATCAATTAAGTTTGCATGTTTAATTCGGTATTATCACTTAGAAATTATGTTCCTAGGGTCATTTTAATATTTTGAATGACTACGGTAATCATGGTTAATTTTCATCATATTAAGTATTATTCAATAATTAGAAGCCATGTTTATAGGTCATTAATCAGTTTGCATGTTCTTTTTTTTTCCCGCAGAAATCATGTCATTAAAAGGTACTTAGTTAATTTCAACATGCTCACTACATAAGTTATGGTATAGAAATTATGTTTATAAAATTTACTTAATTAGAGTGTTCTAAGAGTTCTCATCTAAAAATAATGTTTATATAGTTATTCATAAAGTTCATCATGCCAATTGGTAGTTTTCATCTAGAAATCATGTTGATAGGCTTTCGTAATCTACAACGTGTTAATATATCAGCAATCACGTCTGTAGAGCATTACATATTTAACATGATTAATATTTTACCCTTCACTTAGATACCATCATAATAAGAATAAATTAACTTCGACTTATTAACTAATCAACAATGCCTAGATATTATGCATATAGGATTGATCCAAACATTTGTTCCTAATCGCCTTAATCAAGTTTAGTTAAATAAGAGGCTTATTTGAGATTATACATGATAAGCGTAGTCTTGTTTGTTTTGTTTGACGAGGCTTGAGTTTAAGTAAGCAAGCTTGAGATTTTATTTTTTTCGAATCAAATCCCAATTAGTAAAGTCGAATGCCTCTTGGACATTAAAAGAACAACCAAGCACATTAAGACATGCTACTTTTATAATTTTCTTAGATAATTATTAGGTTTAATAATAACCAAACTAGGTAGTGTAGGTAGATAGATGAAATGATGAAAATCATCCCGAACATAATAGGATAATGATTTTTACATTATCAACTACAAATAAGATGGACATTGATTAGATTAAGATAAACTTAAAATAAGTTTGAACCTTTTAAACTTGTCCTCTAATTTTGTACTGTCTTACTTTGTGACTTTTTGGGATAGTATAGAAATTATTAAAACAAAATTTCATTATTTGTTTCTTTAGGTTTTGATTTGTCACCTTATAATATTTGTTTCCTTCTATGATTATTTTTTTCCTTTTCTCCTTATTTTCTCCCTTAATTTTTAGTTACGTTAATTTGTTTATCTTAACCTATAATGTATTTCTCCCTTGCATCTCCCTATTTGGATTTAAAATTCGATTCCTTATTGAGTCAATAACAAAAGCAAATGAAGCAGAGCAATAATGATAAAATGGCCAAAAAATTGGGTAGTCTAATAGGACATAAGTAGGAGTTTGGGCGTAAGTGACTTAATTCAACTTCTTCCCTCTCTAATTTTATTTATTTGTAGGATATTTAAATTTAATATTTGTAAAACTCTAATCCTTTCATTTGATTTATTTGAAATCCCCTACAGAGTAGCATATTCATTTTCATAAGTTTACGATATTTAATTCGATAAATTAATGTCACTCATTTTATTTAAGGCCCTTTTTTGAAAAACATTACTTAGTTACTTACTTTTATTTAAATTGAAATCCATTTAAATACTACTACTACAAATAACTTTCTTTCTTAATAAATTCCCACTTTTCATAAGTTAGTCAAGATAAAATAAGATTTTGGAAATAACTGATAAGCGCAGGTCAGCAGACATTTTTGGTGCCTTTAAAACCTTTCAAAGGTGTCAATATGAACTCTTACCCGAGTTTAGGAAATTTGAAGTCTTTTCTTGTTTTAAGGGCTTAAAATATTTTCAAAGGTTATCTTATTTTTTCCTAAATAAATTAAGTAATGACTTTATATATATTAAATTTAAGGAATTTTTATAAAGTTTTCAAATTTAACTAAGTCAGACCCACACCGTTTTCCAAAAAGACGAAAACACCCTCTAGGTCATTTTTTTGACTTCTAAGATTTTTACTATTTTTTCCTTCCCGTAGCTGCATTATGATAAACTAAGTGTGATCCCATGGATGGTTCGGGAACAAAATGCATTTTGGGTATGTTGTGGGAAGTTTTGAGTTTTGGAGCCTTTAACTGTAAATTATGAAAATATAGGGGAATTTGGAGTTCGGGACTTCGAAATGAAAATCCATCAGTTTTATCAGATCTAAAATATCAACCTTAGTCTAGAAGCCCCTTCGTATTCAATTTTAATCCATTTGTGGTGATTTTAGGTGATTACACGAGATAAAGTTGAGTTTTAAGTGAAATGGTTGACTTTAGTCAACATTTGGACTTAGAGTGTTCAGATAGAAATTTGATGGTTCTATTGAATTCGGGAGGTGAATTTTGGCTTAGAATGAAGTATTTCTTATTTTTCCGTAGATCACGGGGGCATTTTGGGTTAAAGTAGTTTTTAGGCCTTAGCTGAGTATCGAGTTACAGAGACCTTGTATGCGTGATTTGATGGTTCCATTGAGTTTGAACATTGAAATGATTATAGTTGCATATATAGTTTTTTTTTTCACAAGATTTTGAACGAATCCCAAGGGTCCATTCGGAGTACGTTTTTACCTTGCTTTTGTTGTTCTGCTGATGTTAGTACTGTACCTACCTCTTCTTCGGGTTTGCGATCCTCTCATCACGTTCAAGAAGAGTTATGTCCTTATTTCTTCACGATGTAGAGAACCTTCGGCTTCACATTTGATGCTACTGTACCGCATTCGTGAAGGGTTACTGCCGGGTCAGGTCGCCTTCGCAATGGAGGCACTGCGAACACGGTGAAAGGGGGCGCATGGGCAGTGAAATCCTGAATTATTTTATTTTATTTCATAATTATATTATCTTTCACTCATTTTGGAAAGAATAAAAAGGAGATTTAGAGTATGTTTCTTGGGTAACATTATTAATCCTTTTCCATTGATTAACTCATCTACTTTAATGAGATTTTTGTATAGAAATTGAAGGTTTTTGAACTCAAGAATGATGATTTTTATGAACTCAAAAATGAATAATTAATGATCTTGAATCATGATATAGAATGATTTTTTGATAAAACTTGATAATTAGTTTCCCCAAGTATCGAGTAACATGTTTTTGCAATAAAATATAAATTTTTATATTGTCGGCCTAGGGCAGAATTTTGCCTAAGGTGTTAAATACCAACATATGTGTATTGATTGTTGTTATTTCTTGTGTATAATATGTTTATGAATATATTTTTCTCATTTTGAGGCTCTATAGAAGGGCAAGGCTCACAATTGGTAGATTTTTCGCGACTTTAAGGGATGTTGAGGTTTTGTGGTTTTCCTATAAAGTGTTTGGTGTGAGTTTTTGATTAGTTGATTGTAATAGGTAGAAATGAAAATTTGGGGTAGTCGTTTGAATATAAGATGGTAAGGATTAATTTGATCACTAGTATCAAGCATGCAGGGTTAAAATAAGAATTTTGTGATAATATGATTTCGTGAACCTTGTTGAATTGTATACTTGAACTTAATAATTGAAATACTTGATTTGACTTTTATAGTAAGTTGATAATTTGGGGTAGCATTTGGACTCGTATATGCTCTCGGTTGATGATGATTGTTATTTAAGTTGGGAAACCTTGTCAAGGTTTGAGTCATAGTTTGATTTCTCTATTATTGATGCTCTAAGATGATTTGATTGTGTTGGGCTAGATTTGTATAGACATTTTCCGTAATGACTTGATTAGGACTTCTAAAAACTGAAAAGCGATGTCATTTAGAGGCTAAAATGATATAAATAAATCGTTGAACCATACACCTAATTCGAATAACAAGTTGCCTTGAATTGACTAATACAATTGAAATTAATATTATAATGAAAAAGTTGGGTCCTAGTTATACACTTCTTGTTGAAATTTCTCTTGATGAATTATTACTACCATGATTATCGAAGAAAGATTTTGATGATCATTGAGACTAATTTAAAATAGAAAAGTGATAGTTGATAGTGATTGCTTAAAAGAGATTGATATACTTGTACCTGGAGATGAAATTGCCACCTCATATGAATTACTTGAAGAAATTAATTATTCCTAAACTTAATCATATTGATATTGTTGTTATTGTAGCATTCTCACAACTTGGCTATTCTTTTAATGATTAGATCATTCGGATATTGGAGTGATGGTAACTTGTTCACAATGGTATGGTTCTAGAGCGGGTACCTCGCTGGTATGGGTACACGGCTTACCTAGCTTACATGAGTCTTAGACTGTAACGTCTATATATATGGAAACAGGTGTATTTATAAAGGCGTCTATGGATTAGCTAGCCCCCATGAATCATGGTCTATGATGTGTATATATATGCCAACAGGAGCGTGATGTGACGACATTTGACGTCATATATTTCACATAAAACTATAAATAAATACATGTTCTTGAGTAACTTTTGTATGATTTGATGTGTTTTCTGTGTATTTTCAGGTAACGTTTGCTTTTTGAACTTAGGAGAAATCATAGAAGAAAATGGTGTTTTAAAGATGAATTAGATGTTTCGTCCAAGATTGGAAGGCTCACTCAATCTGTGTCGTCCAATGGAAATCAAACTGTTTTAATAAGTCTTCTTTTGTCCAGAAATGAACGGTTCGTCTTGTCTTGGATGAACCATCCAAATCCACCATCCAGAGTCTGATATTTTGAAGGAAGAAACAGACATAAGACTGGACGGTTTATCCAAAATGGTGTCGTCTGAGAGGAATTCTACTATTTTAGAGTTGCAACAGATGGAAGGATAGGCGGTTCGTCTGGGCTTGGATGATTCATCCAAAGAGCCGCCCAATCTTGAACGTGAATTATTTCCAAGTTTCAAATATTAAACTTGTATCCTTTCACTATAAATAGGTGTATTAGGTTATTTTATTGATAACAATTGACAGTACACCGTTCATTGTTTATCATAGTTAATATCACTATTTTGTACACTTTTTTCCCTTTACTAAAAAAAATAAAAGTGTGAGAGATTTGTTCATCTTTGATATAATCTACCATCAGTTCGAAGAGTATTTTTTTGGTATGATATCTACTATATATTCTTTTTATTGTTGTGTAATCACAATCATGAGTAGCTAAATCCACAAGTCTAGGGTTGTGGGATCTATGGGCGAAACAAATCTAGGGTTATAATTCTAACACAGTCTTGCATCTTAATTGGTGTATTAACACATAGTCTCTACAATTTAACTGATTTTTAGTGGTTGCAAACACTAGAACATGTCTAGGTTTAGGCAGTATTACCTGTACGATTTAACCTATGAGTTGAGATTTTGATAAGAAATTCGGGGTGTTAACCCTCGTCTGATGATTACTATGAGGGTAATTATCTTGAGGTTATTATTATAGAAATACTACACTCTTTTACAGCCTGAAAAAGGTGTAGAACAGATTTATCTATGATTAGTGATTGAAAAACACTTAGATGAATAACATTGTTGTTATAAATAACCGTACACTATGAAAGATTGCAAGACCATTAATGTTTATAATCCGAAGATTTTTCGAAAATCTGGTGAACATAATCCTAGGTTTTTCTCATTACTTGAAATCCATTACAACGTACATAAATCGATATTTCAATTTATTGCAAAGCGGTTACCACTTTAACAAACAATCCCCCTTATTTACTTTTATGTATTTTAGAAATAATTGACTAATTGATTAAATATTGTCATTAGACCTGAATCGGAACCATATTACCTGTGGCACCCCAACCTTATTGGGTTCTATATTTGAACAACGGCCGTTTATACTTCGTCTGGAGGTGTAATGTGAGCGTTATCAAATTTTGGCACCTCATTTAGTCTTATTTCTAGTTTTTTCTTTTATTTGTTGTTTTTGTCTACTACAGGGGGTCAAGTAGTTTATAGCACATTCTCGAAGATTGGGTATATGACTACTTCCATTCGATCTAGATATTGCAAGAACATTGAGATGAATGAACAAGATCAATGATGCACCGCTACTGGACCCTGAATAGATGCATCTAAATGAGTCACCTAGATGTAACCATCCAGTTGCACATCCTAGACCCCAACCTATGAGGAATAATGAGGTGTATGACTATGATGATGATGTTGACCTCGAAGGAGCCAGTGCAATAGGAGCGATTAATTTACCTTCTCTAGCACTGGGCAGCAAGTTCAATATCACCAGCACTATGATGCAGCTCTTAACCATGAAAGGGCTATTCATAGGAGTAGCAGGTGAAGACCTTAACCTCCACTTAAAGAAATTCACTGCCATCTGTAATTTTTACAACATGCCAGGAGTAAGTCAGAACGCAATTCGCCTAAGGCTATTTCCATTATCATTGTGTGGAGAGGTCACTACGTGGTTAGATGACTTTCCTTTGAAGTCTAACACAATCATATTCTACTAAAAAATCTGTAAACAAAATCTCTATCTTCTCTGTGAATTGTCTTTTGAACAACAAAATCCATAACATAAAGGGGGGTTAAATGCTATACCATCTTTTGGCTAACCTAGCCCCCTCCATCCCTCGAGACCGATAAGGGACAGTACAAAAATATTCACTTGTTGTCCATCGACTATGCCTTTCCTATGCCCCATAGAAACTTTTTACTTGAGACTGTCCGTAGACCCATAGGTCCTGACACAAGGCTAGAATTCTATCCCTTCCAGAGTGGTATCTCACTGTTGGCTCAATAAAAAGAGAAAGATAGAATACATTTCCTAGCTAGCCTAGCATGCTATAAACCTACATGGAACAAGGTCCAGATCGAAGACAATCCTTTTATTCTTTTATACTCTCTTCTTAGTTGCTTCTCTTTTAAGTACGAATTATTTAATTTCATAAATAGCATTAAATATATCCTTAAATTAAGGATTTAGTATAGTTTGTTGTGATAGTGTAGTGATTCTACCCCTCCATTACATTTTTCTTTTGCCTTCCACCACTAAAAAGGGAAAGGCGGTAATTAATTACTAGTTACCATAGTCAACCCTAAAATAATTTGGCAAAACAAGATGTTGTGGAGACTTCCAAAACTACTAGTTACTTCTGTAATGGAAACAATTTCCAAAATTAGAAAGCGGTAAATGTGCAATATGTGACTCACCTGACGATCTTATTCTGCATAGTATCTCGTTAGACAATCACTATGTTTATATCCTTTCTTT
>JBDJHY010238865.1:0-10879 GCA_039654485.1 Withania somnifera
TCCCAGCCCAGTCTCCTTTAATTACTTTAGACTCATCCTAGGACATTGGTCAACTTGATTTCCGAGATTATGATATTAAGGATCTAGCCAAATCTAGACTTTGTTGTATTTAAATTATTTGTTTATTTTATTTTTTTTATGTAGAATTATTGTTTTCTTATTTCTTTTTCTTTCTTTGCATGTGTAACCTCAGAATCCCTCGCACGAGTTTATGGGCTATGACCCCACATTGGAGTATTGGAATCTGTCCAAATGATTTCTTTCTTCTTCCTTTTATTTATTTTGTTCAATTTTTTGTATTCCTTATACTTTTACGTATATATATCTATTATTCTCTTCAACTTCTTGTCATTAGGAAAATTAGGTAAAAAATAAAAATAATCAATTTTTACTCCAAAATTCATATTCCAAAACTCAAACTTGTAAAAGGAATTTGTAGAATAAAGATGCAACATTATTTTATAAATACACTTTTTCCTTAAAAAATCCCCTTGTGTCTTTTTTTTCAGAAATTAACTTCGAAAATTACTACTAAGAATAGTTATCCAAAAGAATGATTTTACAATAGGCTATAAAATAGTGTTTTCACAAATCATAAAATGCATGACCCCAATTGGGATATTCTTGAGGTGCTTTAAAACCTTCCTCGAGACATTACATAATCCTTACCCAAATCTCTTTTAAACTTTGAATTTTGTTCCTGATTTCAAAATATGATATTTAAAATAAAAACTTTTCTTAATTTCTTTAAAATTATGTGGAGACTCTGTAAATACATGATTATTTAGAATTTTTTCTTAATTTTAAAATTATTTGGCACTTATACATTTTGTACTATTTTTTTCAAAAATCAATAACTACTCTATAAAACGCACAAAAGTGAAGCAAAACATTGAGTTTTTGGTTGAAGTCAACTTTTGGTTGTTGGAGTTTCTAATTGTAATTATGATGCTTTCATCAGCTCTGGAATGTTGAGTTTATTATGGTAGGGGTGTTTGTATGCTTCTCAAGGAAGGTGGGCCTGTAAAGGGTACTCAATTGGCCTTTTAGTGGTTTTTGGCTCCTTGTTGACATGGTCAACTTTTTTTTTTTGAAACAACCTAAAATAGTTGTTTCATCAATTTCGTTGAGTCCAAAATATCATTTTCATATTATTTTCATATTTTTTTTGTTAATTTTAGATTCCAAACCAATCCCAAACACCTTGTTGGAGGGTTGATCTTGTCTGAAAAATAGCATTTTGTGGTCAATTGTGTAGGCCCCAAGCCTTCTCTTTTTCTCAGTCCCTTGACCGTGATAGCAGAGGTGCAAGACATTTTTCTCCGCATTCATGGGCTCAAGTTCTAATCGTGATAAACAAGGGAGATGGGGATGCCCGATCACAAAGGGTGGCCCGCAATCGTGAAGAACTATATGAGTCTAGATCAGGGGAGGTCTTTACAGCATTTAGGATGTACCTCCTATGATCGTAGGGCCTGGTTTGAGTGAACACCCAAATATGTAGTGACCCAGTTGCGATTATGGAGGTATAGTGCCAGGCATACATATATAAGGTTAGGTCCAACCCGTCTTATCCATTTCTCTTCTTAAATTTCTCATCTCTTAGAGATATTTTGAGCTAAATTAGGGTGTTATGTTGATGCATTTGTTGGGGAATATCCCAGATCCTTTGGGGATAAATTTTGAGCGATTTTCTAGCCTTTTCAAGTGTGTTTTCCATTTAATTTATACGTATAAGTTCCTGTATAACCCTTATGTTGATAAACATTCTTTGGCAAAATAGGGACCTATTTAGGATCCTTTTGAGCTCAAATTTGAACCATGTGTTACTTAAGATGAGGACTACCTTATTTTTAGTTTTATTTTTTATGCTACGATCTTTTTTATATCAAGTTTTAACCCGAGAATAGGTATAAAAATTTTGGTCTGATTCTTCTCATCATGACTCATAAATTATGAATTTGCTAGTTTTGGGCTTTTGTGTGATTTTGAGGAGGTTAGGGATTTTTTGTGTTTCGAGCTTCTCAGCGGCATCTAGTTAGGCTATGAATTAATTTAATATTTAGTATATAACTTATAAAGTATTTATAGGGTGATTAGCCAGCTGTTGGGATGGGTTATTAGATTTATTATCACTTCTATCATTATTTTTTTAATTTAATTATTTGTTGTGATCTCAAGTAGGGATATTGTTTGTTTTGAACTAGTGTATTCCATTTTTTGGCCTGGTAAAAGTACTCTTAGGAAATTAGAGGTGGTGATGGCTATTCATATATGCTCAATGTGAGTATTTTCTTATATGGTGTCTTATGGCTGATCCTATATATACTAAGAGTATTTAATGTATTGTGGTTGTACTGTGAACATGCATTAGTATAGGTGACTTGCGTAGTCATTGATGTGAAAAGTGCAATGTTATACTTGAAGTGGTTAATAAGATGTGCAACTAAAATGGGACTTTTTTTACATAACTTAATATTAAAAGAGCTTTCTAATTATAACTTCCACAATCACCGGGTGGTATCAATCTATTTTCACAGATATTACTAAAATATGGATTTTTTGCTTATATATGCAAACTGACGCACCTATTACCATGGCATAGACCAGTGTTGATATTGAGGCAGGGCCTTAGGGATAGGGTCAAGTGTTGATATTAGGGCAGGGCCCAACTTATGATTTTTTTACGGGGACCAGAGTGATACTTGGGTAAGGCCTAACTGATGGTACTAAGGCGGGGCCTCCCAGATTGACAGAGTATGTGTGACCTACTTTATCCTACCCCCTTGGATTGATCTTTATCATGTTTTCTTGTACTCTTTGGGCTTACAAGAGAAGTCAGATTGGGTTCTTGGTTCATTGGTTTTACCTACTAATTGAATAAGGGGTCATCTAGGTTTTGTATGGTTATCTTATTGATTGTACCAGTGGTTGTATGCGGTGTTAGTTAGGTTATAATTTCTCGTCTACTCATTTGTGTGCCTTCTTGATTGTTTTTCTCTTAATATTTGTTCGTATTTGTGTGCTTGTCTCTAAGTTGATCTATGCTATTCCATTTACCCATTTTTGTTACTTTATATTGTGATGGAGGCCCAGGTATATATTCATTGCTTGATATTTCTCCTATTGGATAGTCGTTGTTTGAGTTATTTTTATATATATACTTTCTTTCTTTAGGAGTGTCGCCGCTATTTATGTTCACTTAGTCCCTTATACATGTCTCTTGTTAGCAATAGTTGTTTAGATTTCTTTTCCTTGATATCATTCTACTTACTTATTTTATCTTGTTTGACGTCTCCTCGCCTTTTTTACTTTATTTAGTTTTTATTTGAGCCCCATCGTGCTATAATGCCTACTAGGTATGTGTGTTTGATACTTGGAGATGGGGATTGTTGGAAGTAGATATATTTGCACTCAAAGTTTACGATGAGATTATAGCATCATAGCTAATAGTGTTCTCCACCTGTTACAACTTTCTTTACAATTGTCTATGATAGACCTTATACCTAGTTTATGTTTAGTTTTGGAGCTTTTTATTTTTCTTTTGGATACACTACTAGTACGGGTAATCGGAGGAGATGGGATTGTTGGAAGTAGATATATTTGCACTCAAAATTTACGATGAGATTATGGTATCATAGCTAATAGTGTTCTCCACCTATTGCAACTTTCTTTACAATTATCCATGACAGACCTTATACATTGTTTTTGTTTAGTTTTAGAGCTTTGAATTTTGTGTATTGTATTTTTCTTTTGGATACATTATTGTAGTAACTTTTATTTCCACAGATATCGGGTTTTGGGAATATTGTATATATTTATATATGTTTGGCTTCTATTTCTAATTATCCACTAAATATAATTATCATAGTTAGATACGGCATATTTCTTAACGCTCTGAGTCGTGGGGTAGGATGGCCTCTAGGTGGGATTGTAGGCTCCATCGTAACCTAATATTTAATCGTGACACAAACTTGGTATCAGAACAATAGGTTTAAGTATCCTAAGATGTCCAAAATATATGTTAGGTAGAGTCTTTGTTTTTGGTATGAATTGCAGCATACTTGTAACTAATAGGCTATTTAATGCTTTGGAAAGGTTTCCCTTTGTTCATGATCTATTTCATGCTTTGGAGCTGAGATTTCTATTCTGATAGTTCTTTAAGAATTTTAGATTATGCCTCCATGTAGAAAGCCTGCTCATAAAGTCAGAGGTCAGGGCCAAAAAAATCAAGCCCCTCCAGTTCTGAAGCCTCAATTGTCGGATAATATCACTACTGTAGAGTTCTGTAATGCTATTCATCTTCTAGCTCAGACAATGGCTACATAGGCTTAGCAGTATGTTCATACTCCCATAGTTCATCTAGAAACTCTTAATGCTGGGGTAATGAGAGTGTGGAATTCCTAATGATATGGTTCCTCTGTAGTACTATGGTTCGAGAGTTGGGGAGAACTCAAGGAACTTCATTAATGAGGTCCATCATATTTGTGAGATTAAGAGGGTGTTGGATGTGCATAGAGTATACTTTGTAGCATATCATCTGAAAGATAATTCTAGGTCGTGGTGTGACTTGTGGAATAAGAATAGAGGAGTGGGAGTTGCTCCTCCTTCTTAGGAGATGAGTTTAAGGAGGCATTCATTGATATATTCTTCCCTAGGGAGAAGAGGCAAGAGAGAGTTTTTGAATTTTTAATTTTGGTACAAGGCTCCATGTCCATATTTGAGTACAGTATTAAGTTCAAGAATCTCCCGAGAAATTCTCCAGAGATAGTTGTAGACATGAAGAACAAAATGTATATGTTCGTTGCCGACCTCTCCCCTTATTTCAAGAAGATAGGGCAACCATATTGAGTACTGCTATGGAAATTCAGGCAAGTTGATGGTCCATTTAGATTAGATAGAGAAATATAAGACCAAGTAGAGAGAGAGAGAGTAAGAAGAGTAGATAGCTAAGACTGGTCATTCTTGGTTCAATCACCTAAGTCTAGTGGTGGGTTCAGGAAGCAAGGAAAACAAAGTTCTAGGGGACCATACCTATTTCCTTTGGTGATCATTCACAGGCTACAAATAGCCTCAAAATTAGCAAAATAGAACAGTTTATACAACTTCTGATCGTAGTGTACAGGAGGACGTACGTAACCTTCATGTTCTAAATATGGTAAGAATCATATGGATCAATTTTGAGTGGGATTGTATGAGTTCTTAGGTGTGGCCAGGGTGGTCAAAAGCTTTAGTATTGTCAATCTAGGAGTTGTTTTAGATGTGGAAATCCAGGTCATAGGATTGGGGACTTCCCCCTGCCATGATAGGGAGGTGGAAATTGTAGAGCTCAGGCTACAACAGTAGCAGTATCAATAGCACCCTCATATTAGCAGGTCATATCTTCTAGTACTGGTAGAGGCCAATGCCAAAATCATTTGTATGCTTTGGGCTCCAAGAATGATCACAAGTAGTCAGCTGATCCTGTGACAGGTATGTTAGAGGTTCATGGAATTAATATTTATCCATTGCTAGATCCTAGAGCTACCCTTTCATTTGTATTATTAAATGTTTCTAGATTTTTTTGGTATGAGTCCTAAAATCTTATCTGAGTCCTCTTCTATATCTACACTTATTGGTGATTCTATTGTAGTTGAAAGAGTTTATTGTTGTTTCCATGTGTCTGTTATGGCATGGTAATTCCAGTTGGTCTTCATAAGTTGGGTATGGTAGACTTTGATATTATTTTTAGAATGGATTGACTCCATTCATGTCATGTAGTTGATTTTAGGACTAAGGATTTTAGTTTCAAAATTCTCAATAAGCATGTTCTTGAGTGGAAGGATAGTCTGCAAATCTATAATGGCACATTCGATATCTTACTCTTTTGCGTATTACTAGTTGTATTTCTTCGTTCACTGCTTCTTTACTATTTTTGACCCATTCGGTCGATGATGTCTACTAGGTACCTTATTTTGGTACTCGTGCTGCACTTATGTACCTTTTTTGTGGTGAGATATCAATAGGGGTCATCAGCGATACCGAAATCATGTAGAGTAGACCTAGCTGATTTCCAGAGATCATGATGAGCTTTGCCACCCGATCCAACTGTAATTTCCTTGACTTTGGCTTGGTTTATTCGGTCCACAGCAGCCCCTACATTATATTATCATTTAAAGGAGATTTTATTTTGTATCTCTTGTTTAGCCTGTATAGTAGCTCCATATGCTACTGACACCAGGTTTCGATATTCAGGTTTTGTATGATTCCCTATTGGCTTCCATTATTATGTATTGTTTATGCTTTCCTTTGGTGTATTGGTTATTTTGAGAGTTTATAGCCCATTGTGTGTAGCTCCGGGCTGTAGGGTTGGGCTTCTCTATAGGAGGGTTGTAAGCGTCATCATGACCTGAGATTTTGATTCGTGACATAGTGATATCAGAGATTAGGTTCACCGGTCTCATTGACATTGGAGCAAGTGCATAGTAGAGTCCAGTGAATCAGTGCGTAGACGTCTGCACTTAATCTTTCGGGGGCTACGGGGTACCTTAAGAAATACTATCCTCCTTTGAATCCTATCATGTGTCGTTATTCATACTCTCATGGAACTTACTTTGACCTTATTCCTTTATAGATGGTTCATATGAGAAAATCTTCGATAGATCAAGACCCTTCCTTAGTGAGCCAGAAAGGGGTAACGAAGGACGCTTTGCCAGTTTCTACTACCCTAGCTACCTCCCAACCGTTGGAACCCTCCCTGCCACCATCACGGCCTGTTCAACCACCACCTGCCGTGCTCAAAGATATATTATGGAAGATGCTCCAGATGTTAGACGGTACAGCGGAAGGCAGGCTACAGTCATTTGTCCAGGGAATGACCCAGGGTGTACCCCCTTCCCTAGCTTCTATTGCTCCAGCACCTCCACCAGTGTACCAATGGTTGCACCATTTTATACAACTGCTACACCATCATTAGCTCCTAGTATACTTGCATTTAAAGTGCGAACGATATTTGACCATTTCCTCCGGGTTGCCCCTGCTATATTTTTGGAAGTATAGGGCAGGACCCCGTAAGTTTGTTACTATTTGTGAGGAGCATATTTAGACATTGGAGCTCTTAGATTCTCACGGGGTAGACTTCACATCCTATTTTTTTAGGGTGCCGCCAATTGGTGGTGGCAAACTTTTTGAGATCATAGACCACCAGAGTAAGCTCTGCCTACTTGGGGATAGTTCAGAGAGGTATTTCTAGCTCAGTATATGCCTCAGAGTGTCTGTGAGGTGTTGTGGGTACATTTTGAGGGTCTAAGACAGGGTTCGATGACAGTCCAAAGTATAAGGCTTGATTTTTTATTAAGTTATCTAGGTATGCTAGAGATCTAATACTTTCAGAGGAGAAGGAAATTTGTCGCTTTACTCGAGAGTTGAGACCTGATTTACAGGGCCATGTTCAGTCACTTCTGGTGTTACAAAATTCATTTCTGGGTGTCTTAGACCATGCTATTTATATGGAGATCTTGACTCGCTAGGCCCAAGGGGTAAAGAGAAGAGGCAGCGCCATCAGGGTGGGTTTCCAGGGTCTATGTGATAGGATCGTGGGTTTGACCGCAGAGTCCAGTCGGGCCAACAGCACCAGGCCTCCAGCAGCTGGGTGAGCAGCCAGCCCATCAAGGTCCCAGTTTCAAGTTTGCGAGGCTCTTACAGAGGGACCGCGTGGCCGGTTCCAGTCAGGTGATATTTACTATGAGTGTGGGGGCCAGGTTCATTATGCCCAGGCTTATCCCCAGTGTAGGGCCTCTTAGGCCACAACTTTACTTTTTCATCCATTCCAAGCAGTAACACTAGTTAAAAAGGGACCACCAACCTTTCGAGGAGTTAGGGGAGGAGGTCGTGTGGCCAGAGGTAGAGGCAGAGGCATGGGTGCATAGTAGTTGGTGAGGTAGCACTAGCTTTATGCTATTCCTAATAGGGTTGAGATCAAGGCTTCAGATGCAGTTGTTACTGGTATGTTCTCTGTATTTGGGTTTTTATAATGATCCGCTCAGTCATTTCCTTTCCTTTTTCCTTTTCCTGTAATTAGAGCTACTTGGAAATTTCCCTAAGTCATTTATGACTTGCTGGGACCGATAGTTTGGTGCCCTGGTGACTCATTATCTCATTATCTCAGTTCCCCTGTTTTGAAGTTTTTATTTTGAAATAGTAAAACTCGAGAGTGAAATAATTGTGAACACTCTCGAAATTGATTTTTGATATTTTTATTAGCTCTGAAAGATTGACATTGGTCTAGTTGAGCTTTAAGTTTATGTCTAGGACCCTTGCATTTTTTTAAGTGGTTGTGCTGAAGAATGTTGGCCCAAACCACTTGGTATGGGTTGTGGGAATTTGGACCTTTTCCCTTCTTGAGCCTGGCCCAATTGTGCAGATATATCTATATATATGTGCCCTACTATGCTATTAAAGCTTTCAGCTCTTTTTCTCCACTTTCTCTCTAGCACAGCCTGCTATTAGAACTATGCACCCAGCTAACCTAAAGGAGAACCCCTAGTCCCAGGCTCACCCTTGTTCCTTTTGTAAGAGGTAAGTCTTTTCTTTACCTTCCTGTAGAAGTAGTAATTGTTAGCCATGACTGAAGATCTGGGTGAGTGTAGCTGTAGCTGCTTGTCTAGATTTGTGGAGTTTTGTTGCTGTGTCTTTAAATTTTAGTGGTTATGTGTTGATGCATGGGTCTCAGCTTGCTGCTACTTATTTTTAAAACCCAGTTGGTTTTGGATTAGCACATGAGTCCAGCCTGCAATTGCTATTGATTAATTCTTGTTATTTAGGGCTCAAATTGTGAAGTTCCATGCTAAGATAATTGTTGTTGGTTCCTAGATGGTTGTAAGTTAATGCATTAGCACCAACTTAAGGATGTGTTCTTCTTTTCAGTCTAGTTTCTAGGAGTTTACTTTTGGCTCCCAATTAGTTTAGGAGCAAATTCTGGATATATATTGCTCTATGATGTTTCTCCTCCCAGGTCTATGTTTTGTTTTGGTTAGAATTAGCCCTAGATGCTTTCTCTAGACCCCTAATAGGCTCCCCTCTTCTAGAAAGGGAGTTGTAGGAGCTCTGGCTGCTCCAGCACCTCAGGGCCTCCTTGCCGAAGTCATTTGGTGAGGTCACTCTACCAAAGTCGTCGTAGCAAGGTCGTTATGGCGAGGCCACTTTACCAGTTCTTCTAGTGAGGTTGCTCTGCCGAAGTCACTGCAGTAAGGTCGCTTTTCCATTTCTTCTAGTAAGGTCTCTCCGCCAAAGTCAATATAGTAAGGTTGCTGTAGCGAGGTCGTTGTGATGAGGTTGCTTTGCAAGTCATTTTTGGTGATGTCACCTTGTCGGTCATGGTGTGTCAAGGTTTCCTAGTAAGGCTATCGAGGTCACCCTGATAAGGCACCCTTAGCGAGGTCGTGCCAGTACTGTAATGGTAAATCGGGTCGGCTTAGCGAGGTGTTCCTGATGAGGTAGTTTAGCCAAGCCATCTTGGGGAGGTTGTCCCAATGAGGTCACCCCAGTAGGGTCTGCCCAATAGTCTCCTACCCATAGAGAGGGCTTCACCCCCTCACCCCAGCTCGGCTTATAAAATTTATCTCTCCCTGAGCCCATTCCTAGACAACTAGGTCCCATAAGCTGAGGGCTACGCACGCCGGGGCTTTTAGCTGGCTTGTCGAGTTGTGAAGCCTGTCTCTATCCCCAAATATGCTATTAGGCTTGGCCACCCTGGTGAAAGTCAGTGACTCTGGTAGCCATCTTGGTTAATTGATTATCTTATCTTATGCGTGATGAGTGTGGTAAGGCGAGTTGTTAGCTGGTGGCCTTTGGCCGATCTTAGAATGTGATTACCTTTCACCCCGGAGGATGTGTACTTTACTATTACTGTTGTAGTTTTACCTTTGCTTATATTCATTGTTTAGATCTGGATCCTCTATACTGCATTGATACTTACTCTTATTTATATGTATATTATTGTGTTAAATTGTATGGATACTAAAGGATTGGGCCCTCGATGATGGTGGTGATGTTGACGCTGACAGGGGGTGTGCGTCCGGTGTTATTTGACGCTGAAGGGGGTGTGCGTCCGGTGACTATATTGATGCTGATAGGGGGTGTATGACTGTGTTTGTTACTGCTTACTTTACTTTTAGTTCTCCTGTGCATTATTTTAGGTTTGGTGTGTGCTCACCGGGCTTAAGGGGGAGTCATGGGAGGTTTTGTTATGCTCTTTGTGCCTACCAACTATATGGAACGTCAGGTAGGTTATGTTGTGCTGGTTGTACTTATCAATGGTATGGGACGCTGGTAGGTTCTTGTGTGTTTACTTAGTCTCTTCTTTTATTAGTACCCTTCTATTAAATCCATGTTACTATAGGTACTTGGCCGAGCTGGACAACAAGTATGTTTTCTCCACCTCATCGTGGTTTTCGAATTTAGCATCTTGTAGTTGTATGTATCATGTCTAGCCCTGTAGCTTATACCATTACTTTTGATACCTTATGTTCCTATTTATTATTAATTATTGCTTCTCTTGTTATTTCTCAGTTATTGCAGACTTGTTTTACTTCCTCGTTCTATTACTCGCATATTATTCATAACCGAGTTGGCTGATGATGTCTACTGGGTACCTTGTTTGTTACTCATTCTTTACTTTTGTACCTTTTTTGTGGTGCAGATAGAGGCAGGGGTTATCAGCAACATGAAGATCGTGCGGAGTAGACTCAGCAAATTTGCAGAGATTACAGTGAGCTTATCGTTCAAGCCGATCGTAGTTTTCTTCACTTAAGCTTGCTTCACATTTCATAGCAAGCCCTGTACTGTATTACCCGATAGGGGAGCTTTTGTAATTTTGTATCATTTGTTTATCCTATGTAGT
>JBDJHY010238884.1:0-10878 GCA_039654485.1 Withania somnifera
GGTTCGACCAATTGATATGTTTCCATAAATAATTGAAATTCAATTTCTTGATCTATATATTTAATTTTTGGAAACTTATAAAGTTCTTCCGTCAAACCTTGATCAATGAACCTACAAGATCCTTCTTCTTGTTTTTTTGGATATCTTATTCGTACACATCTTTTCTTTATTTCCTAGGCCTCTAGTGAGTTACAGACAGAGTTCGAAAAGGCTATTTGATGATTCCATCATCTATGATTGAGTTGCAAAATTTTTTGGATAGCTATCCTGCATCTAAACTGAATTCTTTCTGGTTAAAAGATCTCTTTCTAGTTGCTCTAGAATAATTAGGAGATTCTCTAGAAGAAATACGGGGTTCTTCTTTTGGTGGAAACATGTTTGGTCCCACTTATGGGGTCAAATCAATACTTCCTAAGAAGAAAGATTGGAATATCAATCTCATCGAGATCGTCGATCTCATACCTAATCCCATTAATTAAAAAGACCAACCTTCATATGTACTGTACTTTTTTTATCCTCAAAAAGAGGTCCTTCTTATGATGATACGGATGTTGTTAATAAATAGGGAAGCTAGAGTAAAAATAATAATGTTTGGTGGATATTGGAAAGGGTAAACAAAGTGAGCCTAGGTCAAAAATAGATGAAAAATATTGGGTAATATTCAAAGAGGGTGTAGTCACTATTATACTAAATTCTTATCCTACCCATCCCAAAACCTACATTACATGATTTAAAATGTCCTTGTGGGATTTCTAAGTGGAAACATTTGAGTTAGTGGTAACAGAAAATAAGAGCAAACTTATGGTATAATACTTGTAGCATTTCATCTTTTTTGTTGAGTGGGAGTGTTTGTGCATTCGTCCCTTGTGTTCTTGTATATACCTAGAGTGTTTTAGGACTTTCTTTGTTGTGAGGTAATATGAGTTAGGAAGGATTGGTAATGTTGATACATTTCGAATGCAAGATGATTGAGCATACGTTGTGAACTAGTTTCTTTGAGTCACTCTTCAAAATTCTTTATTCTCAATTAATCATTTTATGAGTTCGATTGCATACTTGAAAATGTGTTTGAAATGGGCTAGATGTTACTCAAATGTTGGTTGACTTATTGTTAATACCAACTAGAGTCATCACTTTGATTTGATTTGGAGAATGTTGATTGAAATTGTCGAGTTAGTCTTTGAGCTTGAATGTCTAAAGTCCTGTTGATATGTTTGATTTTTTTTTCTAGAAGACAAGCAAATATTTAAGTTGGGGTGTTGATAATAGGTGAAATTACCAGTTTTCAAGGACTTATTTGATATACTTTGCAGTGTCATACCACCCTATGAGCTCATTTAATATTGTGAGTAGATAATTTTCAGGTATGGTGTGCCAAAGAGACACTACGGATGCAAAAGACCAAGAATCCAAACAAAAAGAGAAAAAGAGACTAAGTGGGGAGTACACTACCAGGGGTTTCGCACCTGCTACCCCTGGTCCACTCTTGCAAGTCGGCTCTGCAAGTTAGGCTTCGCTACAGTGAAGACTTCCCAAAACGTTGCTCACCGCTTCTGCATACATATGATCATTGAAGCGTATATCGCCTCAGCGGACTTATTGTCACCCCTGCGGTATCACACCCGCAACCTCCTCTCTGCAAGTACAACATATGGGCTCCAGCCAGGACTTTTAGTAAATTTACATGTTTTCATTCCTAAAATCATAAAATACTCTAACAACCCTCATTTTAGAGCATCTTTGGCAGCCTTTGTCTTAAATCTACAAAGGGAGAGCTTGCAACCATCCACCTACACTTTGGGTTGGAGATTTGGTGATTTCTATTGTAAAATCTCTAATCCGTCTCTTCTTCCTTAGTTTTAATTGCTTATTTTCAGTGTGTAGAACTTAATCCTTGTTTAACTCTTGTATTCATACTTGATACAATATTTGGATTTGGGGTTTTAATATCATTGTAGGCTTTGCTGTTAATTGAGTATTTGGTGGTTATTAATTAAGTTTCGCGGATCTAAATTTATCTTGTTCTTGCATTAAATTTCAAATGGAGTAGCTAACCCTTGGACTTTCCCATTGACTTTAATTGAGCTTGAGAGAGTTAATTAGAGTTGAAAAAAAATGAATTCAGCATGATTTAGAGTTTTGAATTCTATCTTATGGTTTTCGTCTAGAGATAGTGAAGTTGTAGTGTAGCCTAAATTTAGTTCGGTTGTCGTAGTCCTTAGATTGATTAGAGTGAACAATGCTAAAATGATGCACTAGTGCTCGAGAGAAACTAGTGAATACTTTAGAATCCAAGGCTAAACCCCGAGCTTCATGCTTGATAGATGAGTATGTAATTAACTACCATGGATTATGGATGAATTAATTCCCTAGTTTGATTTTTTGTTATATTTGCCTTGTGACGCCATTGATCAACCCATGTTCGTATTTTACATTTGACACCTTTTTTTATCTTACTTTAAGACCCCCAAACCTTGTTTACCCGTTCACGTTTTATTGATTGCACTTTAATTCCGCTCTTACGTAATTGCCTCACATACAATTGTTCCTGGTGGATTCGATCCTGACTCTTCATTGGGTAATTATACTTTGACAACATCCACGTACACTTTTAGATTAATTTTGGATTGTAATTGAGCGTTAGCATGCCCCAGAATCCAAGAAATAAAAATAAAAATAACTATGCGTAGACATAATTCTAAGAACGCGTGGTTTAATTTCGTCTTAATCCAATAAAAAATGAATGAGATATGAGCCCGCAAAGTTAAGAGTACAAACTTTACATTTTAAAAATTAAATGCAAAAATGAGTATATAACAATTCCGAAACAACGAGAACAATCCCACTATCCAAAATCCTTTAGGAAATCTAATAATACATATATATATATAATACACCACGATTTTTTCAAAACTTTCCAAAATTGGAAACTTTCCATAAATCGCATGATATATAAAGGGAAAATTTGCATGGATTAGTTTCCAAAAATTCTACCACCTAATGGAATAAGGTGTCATAATCCCACCTTTTTATCCTCCATGTGGTGGAGAATTCTCCCATTTATCGGTTCTAAATATTCGGATATTGTATAGACTCATTATAAGATATTTATAATATTTTAATATACTAAAATTAAAAAAAATAATAGAACTTACCCCTTGAAGTGATAATTTTTTTAATATAATTAGTCCCGCTAATTCTAGTAAAATATTAATCACTCACAACATACTTATCTAATAAATAAATATGTGACTTATATTATCTGAAAACTCTTTAATAATTATTTGCAATGATTTAGGAAAACACTAAGGTATATAATTTTTTTAATTAAAGCAAAGACATTTTTATTTAAAATAAAAGAAATTTAATCTAACGGTACAATATCGGGATTGAAAGTCCCGAGATTCGAACCAATTGTCTCTCTAGACTAAATTTTGCATTTCAGTGCTAATGAAAGCGTCCGAATTGATTCTATTCACTTTTCAAGAAATTTATTCTCGTATTATCCAATTCCAATGTTAACACTTCAAAATGGAAAAACCGAGATAAACACGGAAGAACTGTCAGGGAACTATACTATTGGTCCCAGTAAGCCATAACTGACTTGAGATGGCTAGAAATGATCTAGATACAAAAACCATGCAAGGGCATAGAAATGGCTTGAGAGGTTCATTAAAATATCCACCACTAAAATTACTTTCTTCACGAAAGTCAAGGAATAGGTAATACCTAAAGGCTCGAACAAGTAAGGGCATACAGGGCTCGCACACCCCTCATCATGGCTCGGTTTCCTACCTGACTGGGTAATGTATTAAAGCACGTTTTCTAGCAGAGTCCTCCTGGACTCCCACCAAGAACTCCACAACCAAATACACCAAAGAACTATCACTACCAAAACTAAACCAACTAAACCCAAACTCTTTGAAGCATGTAAGCAAAATAAGGGTATAACCCTCGAACACAACACCGAGAAGATGACCGAAGGCAGTGAGATCTAGAGGTACAACTGATTGGTAACATCACAATCTTCAAGATCTCAATGTGGTTGGTATCAACTATTTAATCACATCTCTAATGATAGCCACTACTGGATGCAAAAACAAGTCATATCTGAGTCTTAAGTGCCAGGGCTAACCAACCCACAAAGACCAAACGGAGAACCTTTCTGAATCAGAGCATATGAATCACCCAAAAATGAGCACTTAACTAACTCTACATTCCCTCTAAGTTACTAACAAAATCTGAAATCATGACTACAACCTCTGACCACCACCATCTCACCACGAAAACTCCTATGACTGACCAAGCTAATGTATAATCCTAAAGTTGAGTACCCAAGGCCAAAGTTCGTTGCTGAACCAAAGAGGAAAATGAACTCCTACTATCCATAACTCATGAAACTGAGGAAATCTTGAGTCCCGCATAGGAGGCATAACCATACAACTGAAATCGCAACCTAATATAGACCAATCGCTGAAGCAGGGCGTCACAAATAGCAAAACCAAACCGACTGCTAACTTTACATAAAATACCTCAGCTAACAAAGTCAGATCAATTGCCACTTATCAACAGCATCATAATAGAAAACTAATTAACAACCAGTCCATACAGAGGACAAAAGCCTGTGCGATAATATCAAAATGACTGGAACCACAATAATGCCACTTAGCACTCAAAAAGAAACCTCAAAAGCTCGGTACTCCCAATCCACCACTAAATAAACACGTCATCTACCAGAATAGATATACACCCATAAACACATAAATGGAATCCTAGAAAATACGGCCGAGAGGTATAAGAAAAGCAAGGGAGAAAGCACAATTAAGGTCCATCCCGAGGAAAAGAAACCACCCACTAGAAATGGATTCAGAGTCAAAGGAAAGAACAGAGGAAGAGAGATTATTTTATCTCACAAGGGCTACTCACGCTGTCATCCAAGGATCTACCGCTAGAATCAAGAGCAGATCAAGCTATAACCTGAAATCATAGAATAGATCAAAGTCAAAAGAAATCACCATAATGAAACAAGGCACCTGTTTGTAAGAATAAAAAGAACATAGAACACACAAAGCTAAGGAGTACCTCTGAGAAACTAACCTCTTAGCCTGTAAATAAGACAGAACTCAACCGATGAGTGCCTAAAGGTCCTTACCATTCCACCGAGGTACACTGGGAATATATAAGGTCATGGTCATGGAACAACAATCTTGAACCAATGAGAGAGAAGGGTAACTAGACTATGCCCGATACATCACCAAAGTCAACAAATAAAGGAGCCAAAGAAAAAACTCAACTAAACTAAGCCACCCAGGGCTAACGAACAACCACACCCACCAGAAAAATCTGAATCCATACTAGGATCCACCACTAAAAAGCTTCCCTTTCAAACCCGGGGAAACACAAGAACAAAATCAACCACTTAGGGAAAAAAGTGAGACAAGAACAAATAAACTTCAGTTGGGACACAACAAAACTCAGCTAATCATTTAAGAAGCTCAACGAATAAGCAATAGAAACACATCATACATAAAGGCACAAGAAACCTTAGGACTAAAAGACAAGGCCTAACTCATCAAATAAAAGGCACCACCTAGATACCACCGAGGAACTACATAACCATGGATTGCGGACAATCGTGGGCTAAAAGTGATGCCCAAACCCCAACCCCATAACACAACATAAACAAGTATAAAACCACTCAAACTAGAATAAATAAGATAAGCATGGAAATAAACTAAAATCGTAACACAAATAGATCTTGAAGATAGCTCACCCAAAATACCCTACACAATATCACAAATCAGAGAATGAGACACAGCTAGGAGAACATTGTGACTGGCCTGACTAAGACATGCACAATTGAGGAACTCCCTAGCCCAGTAACCAACCACTACACAAGAAAACATAGACCACTAAAGCTACCACCCATTCGAACTAACTGCTGAGGTGAGGCTACAACCATTTTCGTCTAAATGGCTCTACGCCGAGGGCACTTTCTATCATAATGTCCCACAAGCTTAGACTCAAAACAAACCTGAGGGGCACTACCCATGCTAGAACCTTTAGGTGGAATACCCTATCCACGACATTCCTACAAACCTAAAGACGTTCCTCTAGTGAGTTGGTTAGCCAGATCACCCATGCTACTTCTGTTGAGGACTACACCTAGAATACCACCTCCTAGAAGATCGAGAACCACTACAATCACAATGGTGGCATTGAATACTCCAAATACCCTGGCCTCTGTCAGTCGACTGAGGCAAGGTCTAAACAAGTTGACTGCACTGATCCGGCTGGATCCGCTACTACTGTTAAATTTTTTTGTCTATCATACCATCCATACATATCTGGGGTACCACTGAAAATATCCTTAGAACTCAAAGGCAAAATAGGATGAACCTGACCTGAAATCTGGTCAACCCAAGTTGCAATGTAAAAAGGGCCTCAGGAAAGGGATGATCCACATTATCGTGGAAAAACTCACCACATATAAAGAAACCCCCAAGATTCCTAACCGTACAACCTCTAAATAAAACATTACCATCCATTGTCAGCTGGTATACTTCCTGAACACCAACTCATAGGCCTCGCAACAAGCCTTTTCTAAGCCCATCAACTATTCTGAAGATCTGTCTGAGGATATGCTCTACTGCTACCAATTGTTCTGTCCGCACATAGAGAGGAAAAACCAATCCCCTAAAGAAATCCAAAACCCTTCTGTATCTCATGGCATAAAGTGTTAGGGTACATCTAACCACCCTATTAAATACAACCACGTAGTTTTGAATAATCAAAGATCCCTGCTGAAAGACAAAAAACCCATCCCCCTCTGATGCTCCCCTCAAAGCACCCACTAGCATATATGTCTGAACTTTAGAGCTCTACAAAACTGGCATGATAGTAGCTCCTACTGGAGCTCAAGCGAGTCACAAACTCCATGGATGGTGATGTGGTCTCATGGAACTCAACCCCAACTTTAAAACCCTAGAAATGCATGTAGGGACCTCATTAGTGCCCACCAAGGGCCTCTTCATAGTCATCTGGAATGGATGAAGTTAAATGAGATTATAAGGAACCTGATGACAATACAACACATGCAAAGAGCCATAAAGTAAAGGTCTTCCCTAAAGAGAACCCCATAGCCTCCCAAAGATAGAATACAGACGTCTACATAACGATCCGTGGGACTCTACCTGAAACTTGCTCCTATATCCAGAGACACCGGTAAACCTACAACTTTGATACCACTCTATAAATACCCTAAAATTTAGTTGTGATGACGTATACCTCCCATCTGTAGATAATTCGAACCCCTTCCCGAATCATTTAGTGATGTTCCATTCCAAGTGCCAAAAAATAAAAAAGAGATGAAGAGAAGAAATAAAAGAAGGGCACATAAGACATAACCAAAAGTAAATCCCCCAGAACCTGGTATCATGGTTATAACAAATCTATATACAGAATAGTACAAAATAAAACCCAAAATGGGAAAAAAATTATAAAATATCTATCTTGGATCCAAACTAGGACAACTCTATGATAGAAGGAGAAGTGGCCAGCAAGAATGCCAACTGCTCACTGTATGTCCAAAATGGCTTCGATTTATCCTGCACAATCACGTCCTCCCTAATGACTCATACTATGACCTGCATCACAAAAAGATGCAAAAGTATAGCATGAGTACCAAAATAACTGGTATCTAGTAGGCATCATAGGCCGATTGGGTAAAAGTAAGCATAAGCAAGGTAAATGGCGATCATAAGCAAATAGGGCAATAGAACACAATTAACTGACAGGGATGGGGTAACAATAGTAATAATTAACAAGTACAATAAAAGGTTAGTTATTAGGCCAGAAAGGATCCATAGTATACCTATCGGTATACCACTACTCCACCTATATACCGATCCACCAAACTACGTGACATACCCAGCATAGCGACTAGGTTGGAAGGCCCGTGGAGGGATTCAATCCCACGTACAAAATCCTTTTAAATAGCCAACAAGAGCATAGTCATCAGTAAAAAATGCCAAAACCTAGGCTCAGCCTCTATATCTATCTTAGTGTAAAACTCAAGTCGAGCCATGTAAGAAATCCAAATCTAAGTAAAACCCAATTGTCGACACGTAGGCATTATCCATAAATCATAGTGAAAGTGAAAATAGGGTCAAATGATGTCAGAAAATAGCTACATACTTATCATGAGTGCAGTCGTGGAACATATAAATATAATGCATATGAAATCACTTCTCGATTATCATTCTACCAAAAATCCTATTACCTTTTAAACCCACAATGCATGCCCGCAACATAGAACAAATCAGTAGTCTAGATCATCTCTAAAGACACTAGCTAAAACCAGGGGATATCTACTATGCTCTAGTCACTAGTGTAATCCCCACCCCAACCTTAACTACATTCCATAGACAGCATAAAACAGTGGGAAGGTCCTCGTATCCCAGGGTATATAACAAGAGAAAAGGACAACAAATTTGTCCATAGGACAAAGTGATAACAATAACGGGTCTCCAAACTAGTAACCCAACCCCGAGCCGAAAATTCACGAAATATATATATTACTAAATACCCTATCTAAAAAACTTAAGCCATATCCTTCCTGGGCGTCGATGATATCCTAAAAAAATCTCTAAATTAGCCGAGAACCACGAATAATCTTAGAATCGCACGAAGTTACTTCAAAAATTTCCTAAATATTTTTTCACAAACGCTGATGTTACTCAGAAATGATGAAGTATCATGCTTCAACAATGTATTAATCTTTCCAGCAATTAATGCATGATACTTCAGTTAATAATTTATCATCAATTAGTTTAAAGGAAAGAAATTTAACTACATTTGATCAAACATGCACCTAACTATTATTTTTTCTCAAACATGATGTGCTTCAGCAATTGCAGAAGTATGATGCAACAATTGCTTAAGTTTACACAGTTGTTGCATGAAACTTGGTCAGAGGTTGCTGAATATTTGTGCGATTGTGGTGTAGTAAGATAGACCTTCTTTGGAGGTATTTTTCTTTAAACTGTAATCTAGTTTTGTTAAGAAGGATACACATACTTTAGGCTTTTGATATTCTCTAAAAACTATACATACGTCTTATCAATAAGCAAGTAGTATGAACTGCTGAAGTCTTATTATCACTTACGTTAAGTTTAGCCTGCAACTAAAAAGTCTCAAAATTAGTTTATGGATAATTTTAGTCCATATCCTTCAAGTGATCCTCCACATTAGACTGTTTCTCACATGGTCGATTAGAGTTTAAATTTCAGTATGCATCTTTGTTTTGCGATCGATTAAAATTCTTTCAATAATCTAGTCGTAGTCATGAATCATAAATGATTTCTTATCTTTGAAACTACCAAAATTATCTTCCTTTTCCCCTTCATAGAAGCAGTTATTTGTGATATAGGGAATTCATAAAAACAAAATTCATTAGAATTATTTTTGGAATAGGAAGCTAAGCCTAAAAATTTCATAATGAACATATCCGTTGTGACTTAGTAAGTATTTTCTCTTCATTGGTTTAACTTCTTCAGCCAATGGTCTCTGGGAGTCATTGTATGGTGTTTCATCAATTGGAAGTCATTACCAAAATTACGTTTTTGTAACTATCATCTTGAATAATGACCCATACGCTCAATTTCTTACTAGATTAAGGCATCCTGCAACAACAAAAATAGCTTCACAAAAATCCCCATCGACCTAGCCCCATGGACTAAGTTCCATGGGATTTTTTTGAAAAATCAGGTGAAGGTATTTTCATTCCTGTTGGATGACCTCATCAAGTCAGAAACTGTGTGATGCAAATCATTATCTAAGATGATAGTCACAAAGTTATGATTTTGGTAATGTCTTCCAATTAATGAAACAATATATAATTACTTTCGAAGACCAAGAACTGATAAAGTTAAACTAATAAGCTTACGAAGTCATAGAGGATATGTTTATTATGAGATTCTCAGGCTTAACTCTCTTATTCCGAAAGATATTTTAATGGATATTGTCTTTATGAGTTTCCTATATCACTAATAGCTTTTTCAAAGAAATCATTTATGATTCATATTGAAATTTCATACAAGACTATTATCTTAAATTTTTAGAATTTGTACTATAAATCTATTGCAATTATTAGCTTTAGCTGTATTAATCAGTAGTTGCTGAAATTTTTTTATCAATTGCTAAAAATATTCATACTACTTAAGCCAATAATCCAACACTTTCATTCAACAATTGTGCAACTAAAGCCATCAGTTAGCTAGTTTAACAGGTAATTCAAAACAAATAAGGAAAACAAACTCCTATAGTTAACAAGACATATACGTAACTATTAATTTTTCTCAATTAGATGTGGTTCAACAATTGCTAAAACTTCATTCAGAAAATGAACAATTGTACCCCTAATTTTTTTACCCAAAATAAAAAAAAATACCAAGTTCGAACCAAAAATATAAAACCCCAAACTCAACTACCACCAAGAGGAGTCGAGCTTCTTCTTTTTGTTATCCTATTTTGTGCTTAAAATTTACTACTCCATCAGGACTTTCTATACATGCCCACGTGCAATATGTTGCATCTTCCTTGATCCTTCTACAATTTCACTTCTAGTTTCCCCTAATTGGGATAAAGAATTGACCCGGACTAGAGTTTTGTAAATTTTCTCACTTGATGAGAGCATCCAGCAGTAAGGGAAATAACTTGACCTAATTTTAGAAGAAAATGCCCATCGACCTAGCCCCACGGACTAAGCTCAATGGGCTTTTGTCTGAAAATTAGGTAAAGTTGTTTTCATTCCTAATGGATGCCCTTATCAAAAAAAATTAAAGGGATGCGAATTAGGGTCATTCTCTCCACCAAGTA
>JBDJHY010238894.1:0-10878 GCA_039654485.1 Withania somnifera
ATCACATCAAAATCTAACATAGCCAGCTCAGTCAAATCACCGCATGTGTCATAACCCTAAATAGTCACCAGACATGACCTATATACCCGATCCACCGCTAGGGCTGCACCCACTGGGGTAGATATACTCAAGGGTACAGGAAACCTCTCCCTATCAACACCCAATCTCGAAGAAAAATAAACAAAAATATAGGATAGGGTGGAACCTGAATCAAACGAAGTCGGTATAGAAAACCAAAATACTTACAATGTACCAGTAACAACTGCATCGGAGGCCTCAGCTTGCCTGTGTAAAGAATAGCATAAAGCTGGCGCTGCTCCCCCTCCCGCTGTGTACCTATGTCCCTGCCTCTACCTCTTACCACCATGCCTCCTTGAAAGAATGGCGACCCACCTGCCTCATCAAAAGGCTGGTAGCCCATCTCTGACTTGTGGCACTGCCTACAATGGCTGAATAGGTAGTGCTGCGGTATGCGATGCCCTACGCTGGGTAAAAGTTCAGGCATAGTAGACCTGGTCCCCGCACTTATAATAAATATTACCAAATCAGAGCTAGCCACAAGAACCCTCTGTAGAGCCTTGCAAACTCGAAGCTGGGCCCCTGATTGGTTGGCTTCTTACCCCGCTACTAAAGGCCTGATTTTGCTGGCCCAACTGGAATCTCTAGTCAAACCCATGATCCTCTGAATTGGACCATAAAACCCTGCCCTGATGGCATTGCCTCTTCTCACGACCCCCTTAGGCCTAGCAAGTCAAGGTCTCCATATGATGATCATGGTCCAAAGCACTAAAAATGACTTCTGTAACACCAGAAGTAACTCAACATGACCGTGCAATTCAGGCCTCAGTCCCTGAGTAAAGCGGTGAATTTGTTCCTCCTCAGAATATATCAGATCTACAGTATGTCTAGATAGATTAATGAATCGAGCCTCAAACTTTGGATTATTATCGAACCCTGTGTCAACCCCTCGAACTATTCCTGCGGTATCTCACGAACAATTCAAGGCACATACTGAACTAGAAATACCTCTTTGAACTATCCCTAAGTATGCAAAGTTGACCTAGCAGTCTGTGATCCCGAAAAGTCCACTACCACCGACCAGTACACCCTCAAGCAGATAAGATGTGAAGTCTATCCCATGAGAATCTACGAGCTCGAATATCTAAAGGCGCTCCTCACAAAATAGTAACCAACTCATTGGGGTCCTTCCCCTGTGCTTCAGAAAACCTGGCGGGGGCAACTCACAAGAAATGGTCCAATATCTTCCACACCTTAAATACGGGTATAGAAGGAGCTAATGCTGGTGCAGGGGCAGTGCTAGTAGTTTGAAGTGGTGCAACCGGTTGTACTTCTAGTAGTGGTGCTGGAGCTACAGAAGTTAAGAAAGGCAGTACATCCTGTACCACTCCCTAAGCAGATAACTGTGGCCGGTCTTCCATTACACCGTTTAACACCAGATAATATTCCATAATAAATCTCTAAGCGTGGCAGGCGGTGGCTGAATAGGCTATGATGGTGGAAGGGAGGGTGCTTGTGGCTGTGAAGTAGCTGGGGCAGTAGAAACCGATGGAGCATCCTCCCCTACCCCCTTCTGGATGATTGGGGGAGGGTCCCAATCTACCGAAGATCCTCTAGTAAGGACAATCTGCAAAGAAGTGAGCTCAAGGAAAGTTCTAGAAGAGTACAAATAACAAAGCAAGATAGGATTCAAAGGAGGATAGTGTTTACTAACGTACCCCATAGCCTCCCGAAGATCGGATGCAAGCGTTTGTACACTGATCCACAGGACTCTACTAGGTACTTGCTCCTGTGCCAATGAGACCGGTGACCTAAGCTATTATACCACTCTAGCAGGACCCAAAATCTGGGGTCATGATGGTGTCGACAACCCTCCTATAGAAAATCCTAACTCTATAGCCCGGAGCTACGTGTAATGGGCCATAAGCTCTGAAAATGATCAATGCAGCAAAAGAAAGCATAAACGATACATAGTAGCGGAGGATAAAAGGAAAACATACATAACCCAACTCCCAAAACATGGTGTCAGTGGCATATGGAGCTACTATACATAATATAACGAAAGATACAAATTACCAATAACTTCTGAAAAGATAATACAATACAAGGCCATCTATGGACTAAATGAACCAAGCCAAAGCCAAGGAAACCACAGTCGGCTTGGATGACAAAGCTCACCGTAATCTCCACAAATCAGCTAGATCTACCGTACACGATCACAGCGGCACTAATAACCCCTACCGATATCTGTACCATGAAAAAGGTACAAGAGTGCAGCATGACTACCAAGCAAGGTACCCAGTAGACGGCTGGGTTGAAATAAAATATGAGTAATAAAGCGAGGAAGTAAAATAGGTAGATAATAGTAAAGAATTAGTAAAAAAAGCAGTAAAACTTGTAACAAGTAGAAGAGTATGATATCGAATGTGCCAGAATAGATCTACAAGAATTAAAATGGTAGATACATTCTACTCAAACCCATGTACGAAACCCAAAATGATGTAATGATACATACTTGTGCTCTAACTCAGTCAAACACCAGTAATCATGATACTATATATGTAAGAACCACAAATAAGGATCGAATAAAAGAATACCACTAAATACTAAAAAACTAAAAGAATACCACTAAATACTAAAAAAGAGGAAAATACACACAAAAAACCCACCAGCGTCCCGTACCACCGGTAAGTACAAACAACACATCATAACCTACCTGGCACCCAATCCTGTCGGTAAGCACAAACAGCACAACAAAACTTACCGTGACTTCCCCCCTTAAGCCCCATGAGCATACACAAAACCTAAAGAAAAACACAGGGGTGCAAGAAAGTAAAGTAGAATAGTATCAATTTCAGGCACACACCCTCTATCAGTGCCAATCAAAACATCGGACACATAACCCCAGTCAGTGTCAATAATAACATCGAACAAACACCCCCTGTCAGTGTCATTAAAAACATCGAACACACACCCCCTATCAGTGTTAATAACTGGGCCTTGACCTCATAACATCAGTTCCAAGTCTCCAAGCCAAACAGTAAATATATATAATAGTATCAATGCAGAAGCAACAATAAAACTAACAACAATGAAAGCAAAAAGTAAACGGAGTCTAGGATTGGCCAAAAGCCACCAGCTAAGAGCTCATCTCACCACACTCATTGCGTAATAGCTAAATAGTTACCAAGGTCAATGGCCTTTACACGGTGGCCAGGACTCGACTTACAACCCTTCACCCTCTATACCCTCTCATGATCCCCTGGAAAACATCAATAATATCAACAGAGAAACTAGGATCAACCTAAATAACCAATACCACACTGCTAGCCATATGACAAGCATAATAATATCAACTCAGTCTATAATGCAGAAAGTAAACCTAGCTTACCTGGACACCGGCAGAAATCCCCAAAGTGCACACACCACGGATTTGAAGCTCCAACACAGTTGATATTACCCAAAATTAAAAAATTTACAAGTACAGGGATCAAAATATGAACAATAAGGCCCATATTGCAATTAGCAACCTACGTTGGGAAGTAGGCCCTTGCAGCCCGAAAATACAAACTAAATATACTAGCATGTAGCCCTCAGCTTGGGGGACTCGTGATAAAAAAAATAAGCTTAAGGCGATATCGAATCAAAGGTAAAACTAGGTCTAAATAATTAAATAATAAAAACTTTTGCACAATTAAAGAAAAGAAAAATAACAAGAATTACACAAAAAACTAAGCACCGCGAACTCCCTCGACCACCCGCGCAACTCCCCACAACTTAAAACTCCTCAAACCAGCCCTAAAATGATAGACCTAAGCTATGTTTTGAAGGTCCCAAAGCTGGAAATGAAAGGGGGTAATGCCATATTTATAAAGAGCAAAGGGCCATTGGGGCACCCTTCTGGCCACTGGCGCAACCCCGTTGGGGCGGCTGCCTGGGCTCTGGGGAAAACCTCACTAGTGCGATCTGTAGGCGTAGGCGTGACCTCACTAAGGTGACCCCTAGGCCTCTAGAGCGGTGTGTGACCTGGATCAACTATTTCTAAAGTGGGATAACTCTAAGGGGTCTAAACGAGCATCCAGAGTCCAATTCTGGAAAACCAAAAGTGCATTTTGGGTGGAAAACACACCACGATCTCAATGGAATTAATGAAATTACCATCCGAGGTTGTTTAAGAGTAAAACGACCCTAAAGTAAAAAGGGTCAAAATAGAGACTTTCGACTTCCAGAAACCTACTCAAAACAAGCTCGGGTACCTCGGGAAGCAAACTAATGGCTCAACTAGCACAAATTTAGCATTTTGGAACTGAAGGAATCAACGGAATCCTAATCCGATACTCAGAGCATCAAAAAATACCTCGGCTCCAAAATGAGGTTCGGTTGGGCTGAATTTCCACAAAGCAACCCAAACTCAAAACAAAATGCCTAGGACACGAACATAAGGTCTACCTAGACCAAAGTCAGCATTTCAGAGGTAACGGTACTGTCAAAATTTGATTCTAAGCGTGTTTACTACTATTTCACTCTCAAGTTCCACTGTTTCAAAATTAAAACTGCAAAGCAGGAAAACTAAGATAGCAAGCAAACGAGTCACCAGGGCACTAAGTTACCCGTCCCAGCAAGTCATAAATGACCTGGGGCAATTACCAACCAGCTTTAAGCATAGGAAAAGATGAAATGCAAGGACCCCGTACAAATAATGCATCCAAATCTTAAGCATAAATACTACCGCCGCTAACTCTAAGTCATAAGTGGGGTAGTTATATTTATGGACCTTCAGCTTCCTCGAGCGCATGTAGTAACTCAACCCAGTTGCATTAACAAATAACCCAAACCAACATGAAAAATGTTGCAATATACGGAGAATCCCTTACCCTCCAAAGGCAAGGTCAATACTGGCACTGAAGTCAATAAGTCCTTGATCTTAGAAAAGATCAACTCACACTCATCAGACCACTAAAATGTAACATTCTTCCTAGTCAACCTGGTCAAAGGTTCTACAATCAATGAGAACCCTTCGATAAAATACCGATAGTATCCAGCAAAACCTATAAAACTGCAAATCTCAAAAATAGAAATTGATATTGGCCAATCATGCACAGTCTGAATCTTTGCTGGGTCAACTTTTATCCCGGCTTTGGACACTACATTCCCAAAGAATGCAACGGACTCTAGCCAAAACTCACACTTTGAGAACTTGACATAAAGCTTATGTTCTCTCAGTGTTTGGAGGATCAATCTCAAATGTTGCTCATGATCGGACTTACTCTGAGAATACACCAAGATGTCACTAATAAAAACAACCATGAACGAGAAAAGGTAGGTCTAAGAACCCTATCGATGAAGTGCATAAAAATTTCTAGAGCAATGGTCAACCCAAAGGACATTACCAAAAACTCATAATGATTGTAACAGGTCCTTAAAGCTGTTTTAGGAATATCCTCTATGCAAATACGCAACTGATGGTAACCAGACCTCAAATCAATTTTTGAGAACACTACTGCTCCCTGAAGCTGATCAAACAAGTCATCAATTCTCGGCATAGGGTATCTATTTTTCATAATAACTTTATTCAGCTATCTATAATCAATACACATCTTTATTGTACAATCCTTTTTCTTTACAAATAGGAATGATACACCCCAAGGTTACACACTAGAAAGAATAGAACGGCCAGCGACCTGATTTCAGAGGTCATGATGGCACCTACTATACCACCAGTAGGAGAACCAAACCTCATAGTCCATAGCCGAAGCGGAGGACTACTACATTAAATGCAAAATAATAACAAGTTATATTAAACACAGTAAGGTTTGTGAAATAAAATAAGAAAGAATTACTACCAAAAATTCGGTATCAGTGTCAAATGAACCACTAAGTAGAATCATAAAACTGTAGTAAATACAGTATCCAGAACGTATCCGAAATACAATGGATATAAATAAAATATAAATCTGAAGAGAAATGGGATCAAGCTGGATGTCAATCTCACCCTAAATCTATGATCTAAGAAGAATCTGAATGAACCGCGATCTATGTATCACGAACGGAAACCTGTACTCAGATCTATACAAGGGCAAGAATAGTATGAGTACAAGTCACCGAAGCAACCAGTAGTCAGTAGGCTTCGAGGGATCACTAAGCGCATAATAGTAATAAGTGCAGTAAATAACAGAATACAAGAATATAGGTCACAGAGGCAAATAGGACAATACAGGAAGACTAGCAACTCAAGTATCAACAATTGTCACATAGACAGATAGTGCTAGAAAATCACATAACAAGGTCACAGGTAATGAAAAAGAACGTACCCGACATCCTCACAAAAAAATATGTGAATTTAACTCAATAAATAATAGGAATCAATGAAGATAAGGAATAGGGCATGGTAGGTATACTGGTAACCTCAAGTAGAAAAATAACTAGATGAACAAACATAATAAGCGCTGATTCCCACACAATAAGGAGTAACAAGTAGACAATAATAAAAAATAAGCAGTAACATGAATAATAATGTAAAGCACATAAATGCTGACAAGTCCCCTATAAGAAGTGCAGTGTACATACAAACATGCTAACCCGTAGGCATCCCATGCTACCAGGGGTACACTGAACAAGACAAGTGTAGAAAAGTAACAAACACATGGTCGTCATAGAACCTCACATCTCACTTTCAGAACCATAATAAATCATAATTGACACATCGTGCCCTGCAAAAATGTTATTCCACTGGAATATAAATCCTCATATCAATCATACCATCAAGCACAGCTCAACTAATCAGGGCTTACAGTCGATATATCATATCATGTCAAAAATATCCTCTAGCCGTACTCGGCAAATCTAGGCATTTAATGCTGATGTATATGGTAGTATCACCTATGGTCATTAATAATCAATATCATGTTATCACAATCGCTAGTACCACATGTGTCAAAAGCTGTACTCACTGCCGTACAATGATGGTCTCAAGTCCCAGCGCTGTACTCACTGCCGATTCTGGGTAGGACTCAAGCGTCAGCATTTAGTAACAAAACCAGATATATGTGTATGTAAGTCCCCAGCAAAAATTGTATAAGTACTAGAGAAGGAATTGGGAAAAAGGTTGAAAGATCAATTTTTTTCTCTTCATAATTGGCTGCACTATGGCACGTTCGCACTATTTTAGTGCGATCGGGATAAATTTTTTTTACTGAAATTGTGCTACTGTAGCGTGATCTCACTTATTTTATTTTTTAATTTAGCACAATTGGACATATTGTTTATTCTGCAACTGTAGAATCTTCAAACGGAGGTGCGAAATTGAAACGGAGTCCAAATTTGACAAACCTTATATGTTTTTTATTGGAAAATATATTTCAGACTCAACAAATCTACGAAAATGACATAGGAGGTCGTTTGAGTGAAATACACCCTCTACCAAGGCTAGAAAGTTTCCAACTTTCTACAAAACAACTCGAAAGTGCAATGACAAGTCCAAAAATTATACCCACACCTCACCTAGCCTAAAATCATCATTTTGGAGCTGCTGGAAACATCAGAATTTTGATCGGACACTCCGAACATCAAATTACCACTCAATCTCCACTTTAGGCTATAAACTTAACTAAATTCTACAGTTTCGCAAAACATGCAAATGAAATCTCTAAAACAAAAACTTAAGGTCAATCCAAACTTTGTTTGGTATTCTGGAGCTAACTGTACTATCAGAATTAAATTCCGAGATCGTCTTGAAAGAAAGTTGATTTGGTCAACAAGTACTTAGTTTTTTGCTCTAAAACAGGAAATTTGAGATATTTCGCTTCAATCTGTCTTCAAGGTAGAGGCAGCCCTTTAGATACTTCAATTTACTTCATGTTGGAGCCTAGCTCCCTTACTCTTTCCTTAACATGACTCAGCCCCCAGGGATCTGAACTATCGGTCCCAGCAAGTCCTGAATGACTTGGGGCAACTATCGAAATGGTTTAGAATATAAAATGTTGTGTATTTATCATAAATGACCATGAGGGTCATTAGACATAGCCTACCTAGATTGATGATGTCTTTGAGAAGCATGCCAAAATGATTCAAAGATCACATACGAAGCTCAGAATCATGCGAGGCTATTAAAGATGTAACCCACATGTCAAGACGGGTAAAACAAGACCCATATTGCTGTATAAATAGTGGGGTAATAATCCAAGCTACAATTGAGTCCACAATCCCTAACTTCTTGAAAAAGAAAAATATTTAGTGCAATGTATAGAGCACAACTTGTACATCATATGGTACAACATAAAGCTAAATTTAATGGTAAAAACAGAATATATAAGACCAAAATGTTCATACAACAAACGAACAAATAAATATCAAATAGAGATGGTCGTAGATTCAAAATAATGAGTTTCTACGAAGTAAAACTTATTTAAACCCTCTTAGAAACCAGTAATCCACAAAGTAGAATCAAGAAAACATAGGTTTTTAGATGCAAATGGTTGAAAAGTAAAAAAAGAGGAACTTATATCCTAAGCACCGACTAGCTCATATATTAGAAAAATGAACGATTTCTCTTCCACTGATTTATTGGAAAAAATGACTGATTTTTTAACTAGAAATTTATCCAAAAATAAGCTGATAATTTTTCCAAGAATTTATCAGTCCATTGACCGATAAATTGATCGCCACAAACCATCAGTGAATGATTTTAGGAGAACTAAAAAAATGTGCACGAATTAGAAATAGGGTAAGATTTTAACACTCTATTTATGAAATATATATTTAATCGATACTCCAAACTCGATGGAACCAATGAAAAGACACTTTGGGATCGTATAAGCTGAGTAAGGCCTGAAAAAGATATAATTTCAAAGGAATTTAAATGGTAAAACTTTCATGGAACAAACCGATCGGTCCCTACCGGTGAAAAATAACTTAGGGGAGTTACAAGAACGCTCTAAATGTATGGAACACACGGGATTAACGAAAATGGCTCGAGGGCCATTACAATATCCTCCACTAAAGAAAATTTCATCCTCGAAAGTTAGGATGGAAAGAGTACCCGAAGTCTGGAACAAAAAAAGTACAAAAATTCGAGCGATGTTCGTGGAACAACAAGATTCATATTGTTGTATAAATAGTGGGGTCAAAATCCATGCTAAAATTGGGTTTATAAACCCTAATTGCATGAAAAAGGAAAATATTTATACCAATGCATATAGCATAACTTGTACACCATATTCTACAAAATAGAGCTAAATAAAGGTAAAAACAGAAGATATAATACTGAAAAGTTCATACAACAAACAAACGAAGAATTACCTAGTCTAGATTGTCTTAGAACCCCCATAATGAGTTTCTACGAAGTAGAACTTATTTAAACCTCTTGGAAACCAATAATCCATAAAGTAAAATCAGGAAAACTTATGATTTTTTTATGAGAATGGTGGAAAAGTCAGAGAAAATAACTTATATCCTAAGCACTGACTGACTCATATATCAACAAAAATGAATGATTTATGTTCCACTAATTTATCAGCCAAAATGATAGATTTATTAGTTAGAAATTTATCGAACAATAAGCCAATAATTTGTCAATGAATTTATTGGTCCATTTACTGATAAATTGATTCCCGCAACCATCCCTGAATGATTTTTTTGAAAATTCTAAAAATGTGCACGAAATGGAAATAGAGTAATATTTTAACACTCTATATATGAAATATGTATTTAATCGATATTCTAGACTCAATGAAACCAACAAAAAGATAATTTAGGATCGTATAAGCTGAGTAAGGCATGAAAAAGTTATAATTTTGAAGGAACGTAATCGGTAAAACTTTCAGGGAACAAACCTATATGTCCTAATAGGTAAAAACTGACTTAGGGGAGTTACAAGAACAATCTAAAATGTATGGAACATGTGGGATTCACGGAAATAGCCTGAGGGACATTACAATATCCTTTACTAAATAAAATTTGATCCTCGAAAGTTAGGATGGAAAGAGTACCCGAAGTCTAGAACAAATATAAGTACAAAAATTCAAGCAATGTTTATCAAAATCCCAACAGCTTTCTTAATTGTACCATGCATCCAATGAACTCATATAACAAAATTTATAAGCCTGATTCATCTACATCTTTCCTCAATAGTATTTTAAAGGTCTCTGGAATATACCAACCAGTCCTCCAATCAACCAGTCCCACTAATCTATCTTATGAACGTGGAAGGCCAAAAATGTGCCCGAAATCTACAACTCCTAGCAAGAAGCAAAGCCTCAAATCTACATGGCTGCTCGATCTACTCTATGTAAGCTGAAGTTTGAGATGACAAGCTTACGTGTCTCTATAACATCTAGAATTGACCCAGACATTTGAGGTCAAGTTTCAATACCACTATACCTACAAATTTGTGATCAGTAACACTTACGATATACAACCTCGAATAGGACGAACTAAATGCTAGCATGCTAATTTTCATTAGGAGAACTCTGTCAAAGACAAATAACGAGCCCTCTGCCATTAAAATAAAAATAAAATCCAAAAACAATCTAGGAGTAACTGGATGGTGTGCTCAGATTACCAATCTGTCTGTTGTTGAAACGCCACACTAAAAGCTACCGTCCTTCTCATTTTATCTAGTACAATCATCAAAAATCATGAAGTAGGCCATGTACTCCAATCGGGGGGATAGCTACTAAGATGAAATCCCTAGTATAATCCCCTCAACGAACTCACTATAGTTTAGATTTGGTATATAACAATACACATAAAGGTGTTATTCCTCCCTCAATTACAATCCAGTCTTTTGTTAGTGTATAACACTCGGGTAGGCTGATATAGCCCCATGGTAGGTAGTTAAGCTACAAGCCAGCTAAGTAGGCC
>JBDJHY010238903.1:0-10878 GCA_039654485.1 Withania somnifera
ATTGACATCGAGTCTTGGGTGTATTCTGCAACTCTTTATTTCCTTTACTATTTCTTTTCATATTCTTCTGCATTAATTGTAGTAGTCCTCTGCTTCGGCTATGAATACGGGGTTTGGTTCTCCTACTGGTGACAATCTCATAGTCTTTTTTTGCAAGAATATCAACAATTTCTTCCAGGTGATGCATGACTCATTAGCACGAGTCGTACCTTTAAGTCACGAATCATATGTAGACTAGTACTTTTAATCTTCACTTTGCACACTTTATTCTTCTCAGTTTACGACTTCTTAGTAGGAGTCATATGATCAAGTTACGAATCATACATTGAACCATGACTCATCTGACAATAACTTTCAACAAATTTTCTTCAAGTGCTTTTGAATTCTTTTTTTCTGTAACATACACATAAAAACACATCACTATATAACATGCTTAGGAGCGTACAAAAATACCTCATTTTAAGTAGAAAATATGGCATAAACTCATGGAATATCACCGTCTTGATAAGATTTTGATTCTACGGCTATAAGAAATTGGGTCTTTATGGAGTTCCACATGATATCACTCTATAGTAGGATGTGAAGATATAGCCTCGTATAGAGGGTTAAGGAAAAGCCTCAAGACTTTAAATGAAGTTTGGAAAGATACTTACCGTACTAATAAAGCAACTGCTTAATCACTTCTAATTGTATTGTGTGCTCCTAGTTCAACCTCTAGATATTGAGAGGTTATCTTTGGAACTCTCCCGGAAACCTCCTTGTCTTCCACTTTTGAGTTGTACTATTCAAGGGACTCACCCAAGAGGGACTGGTTGTGCAGTAAGCTCAAGTCTTCTTTTAGCATGGCACAGTGGGACTTCAAAGCCTGCTTTTCTTTTTACCACCACTGAAGCATCCAAGAGGCTACTTTGGAAGGAGAAGAGAAATAAAAATAGTGAGATTTAAAAAAAAGGGATTATGGTGGAAATAATGAAAAGATTGCTTACCCGGGCTAAGGTATGGTTGCTCGCATTGGCTTGGCTCTCGGGAGGAATTGTGTCTAGATTTTCCTGGTCCTCAGGTGAGACTAAAGGCTTGGAATCTCCTACCACTCTAGACAGCGGCGAAATAAAATTATCATCTATATGAATGGACAAGTGAGATATCCGGAGTGGCTAGGTTTCATCCATTGGTACTGGAAAACTGTTAGTAAGTGTATATAGATCAACTTATCACCACCACCAATTCAGCGGATGAATTTTCCCTCTTGAAGAATGAGAGTAGTGGTGTGGCCATAAATTGGCTTTGCTGCACTGAGTGGCTGTTGGGGAAGCCGGACCTTCCCCCATAAGTTGAGGCCCCTGTGGAACTTGCGATTCTTCCAAAAATAGGAGAATATGTTATATGGAATAAAATGCACTCAGACCCCTACCCCATGGGAAACCATGGGAAATAAAATATAAATGCATCACGAAAGAAATAAAAATAGAAAAAAGGAAATACTTTTTAAAAATAAAGTACAATTGTGTATACCAGCGGAAGATGAGTTGGTTCCCAAAGGAAAGGGTATAAGGAAGACCAGGTACTTTACTTATACAATGATAAGATCCACAAGACTTATTCTCTGAAGGGTCTAATCAGTGTAGGAAGGCAGTTGATGGTGGCCTCCTCTGTTGAACTACAAAGTAAAATAATCAAATCATCATTGATAGATAAAGAATGTGTAACATTGAGTGCAGGAAAATGATGACAACCGTTCCAAGAAAATGTGTGAATCACCTGAATAGTTCCCTGTTGTAAATAATGACAAAGAAACAAGGCCAATTGATACTTAGGGAATCGTTCGGATCACCCGAAATGGAATGGGGGCCATGGGTCTCTAGTTCGACTAAGACCCCTAGTGAAAGCCTTAAAGAAAAAATAGTAGAAGATGCGTGATGGTGAACTCCACCTTAAATAAATTGGAAAAAATCTAACGGCATGCCACGACCTTCCACAGGTTGGGTCTGAGTTACCCCAAACTTAGTTCTAAAGTTATGGAAAAATTAGATAATGACATCATCTATCCGGTCACACATACCCATAGAAAATGATAAAATATATAGAAAGATGAAATTGGGACTTTAGGTGGTGATCCTTTATACGATGTGGGGAACTTCTACATTAGATTTTGAGGTCCAGCGGCATGCCGAATGGAGCAATTGGAGTTCTGATAAAGAAATTCTAGAGTGATTCCCTCAATGGGATGGTTATGCTCTCCTTCTCTTGAGGTAGGGCCAATGTCACACCCTGATCTCAACCCCTAGACACGACAGTGCATCTGTAGCCACTAGGTGGCCCTTGATGTACCCTTGGCTCATCCACATCTCTATTCACTTAACAATCAGCTGAAGCAACTTGTGTATATATCATAAATGGTGGGCATCTCACAAGATATAAATAATAAGTTATAAAATAAATAATGAAAACGTCAACTTCAAGTCTACTACATCAATGTCTAAAACCCACTACAACCTGATTGCTATAAAAAATTTCTATCTATCCTTAAAATAAGAAAAAAGTAAATAATTTCTAAGTCTCAGCTCTATCAGAATAAAAGAGTAAAAATAAACTCCAATTAAATCTATCCCTAATCAATAAGGACCCTCTAATCTTCTTTTCAAATTAGATTCATAAATTAAGTCAATTGTGAGCATTTGGATGGTCGGCCCGATCTAAATGGTAAAACTATGCAACACATAGTATGTGTCAGTATATGGAAGGTAATGAGCATGTTAGGGGTAAGAATAATAGGATTACAATAATGATATATAATAAAGGATATTAAATGCATCAGTAGTTCAAATTCAAAACTCAACTTTATTAACAATAATATGCAATTGTGACAACATCAGTTAAAAGAGTCAACTTTCAAGAGTATAAAATAAGCTCTAGCATCGTACTTTAGACTTAGCATTTTTTAACAAACGAGTAGACTTATTTGAAAACCTTATTCAACACTCTTTTCTTTATAATGGCACTCAAACTACAATTGGAGGTTCTATAGCCAACGTGCTCCGACAATTAAGGTACAAAGTCTAACATATTACCCCATGCCAGAAGGGCTCCTAATACCTTGCACGAGTATAGGCGCTCAAATTCCTAGTGGATCTACCAAGACACTCAGAAGGTACACATTGGGCCATAACATATAATTCTTTATGCAGGGAGACATAGCAAATCCTCTGGTGCTAATACTACTTTAAAAAAATGACAGATCAGACTTCAATGCTCTCTACTAGTAGAACACCCTAAAATCAAACCAATTATCAAAAACATCACTGTCGACTAGTGGAAACACCCTCAAATGGAACCAACTATCCTAAATATTCAAATTAAGCCACATCTAGCAGCACCCTTTATTAGGCACTTTGGAAAACACTCTGTCAGAATAGACATCAGTTTGACCCTTAATGAACATTCTTACATCAACTTGTAATTCTAGTACGAAACCATCTTTTGAAGACATCATGACTATCAATAGGGAATAATGAGACAAAACAATAAATTTATGACAATCATCATAAAAATGGGTTTTGGGAAGCAAGGATGAAAGTAATTCTTGTTAATTAGCCCACATACCAGGTAGAAGACTTAGATTTTGAGTTTTATTGAAGTTTCTACTCTTTTACCTCTACTTTTGGAACCATATCCTAGGATCTTTAAGGGAAAAACTTCGTAATTCTATTTTTCTAAGTCTTATTATGTTTAACAAATGAAAAAAAATAAATTTTTGGATATATATATATATATATCCCTCTCAAACGAAGTCCAAATGACATGGGTTCATAGAAATGAGTAAGTTATGTCCAAAACATCCCTAGGAAAAATTGAATTATAAGTGAACTTGACCATTTTCACTATCAAGTTGAGGGATCGTCAATTGGTCTGTAAAAACACGATCCCCAAAACATGGCTACTAGAACTAATTGATGGAAAAAATAATGGACCATTAAACCATTCTATGGTCCATCAAAGATCTCGTGGAAACATGGAATTTTAACTTAGCTACTGGAAATTTGGGATTGGTTGACAGAGCAGGTGATGGACCATCAAACCCTTATATGGTCCGTCAAGTATCTCATTGAACCAGGAAAACTCTAGAATTTAATGAAATTTCACCGACTTCATTAATTTAGCGCAACTAATTTCTAAGATTATTATCAATGTGTAACAATATCTTCCCCTTAAGAGTATTCATCCTCGAATGAAAAATTAGGATAAAAGAAAGAGAAAATAGCTACAAAATTGATAGAATGACTACAGGCTTTCTCTAAGACATCATAAGGCTGAAAAACCCATGAATAGACTACTCATACACTCAACTAACATGCATGCCACTCAATACTACCACGAACTCCACAAATAAATCATGAATATATCCAGTGGGACTCATGCAATGCTACAATACTGCATGATACATGCTATAGACAGCAGACACTTGTAAGAAAAGCTGAATAGAGAGTTTATTACCTCAGACTGAAGTTGAACTAAAAGGAGGTATGGGTATCTACTCATCATATAAGACTCTTCTTCCCATGTAGCTTCCTCAACTGACTGTTTTCTCCATAGAACCTTAACTGAAGCTATCTCTTTATTTCTCTATTGTGGACCTGTCGGTCTGTTATCTACATGGGGACCTCTTCATAGTTCAAACTATCTTCAATTTAGATAAGACCCAATATAAAATGGACTAAGATCTCCTTTATTACCAAACCTCATGAATCCCTTCATCATATACAACTTCAGAAGTACCCAATCTCCAATATAAAATTATAGATCTCTCTTTCTCACATCTACATAGGATTTTTGTCTACTCTGAGTTGTTCTCAATCTCTCTCTGATAATTTAAACCTTTTCTTTGTACCATGAACTAGATATAGCCCTACCTTCATGTCACAACCCAAACTCAGATCATGATTGAGCCTAAAACCACCTATAGGTAAGTCTATCCATGTAGCCCGGAGCGAAAAGCAGTGGTCCATAACAACTCTCAAACTACCAACAATAAATAAAATGGTAGAATAAAGCCTACAACTAAACATACATACATACATACATATATATATATATATATAACCCAAACCAAAACCTTGTGCCAATTGCAAGTGAAGCTATAAAACAGAGTATCCAAAAGGAAAACATAACATATACAATCTCTGGCATATCCTACTGGGAACAAAATAAGTAGACATCAACTAGAGGGAGACATGATCATCCTATATGATAGAAGCTCACTGTAATCTCTAACTAATGAAAGTCTAATCCACATGATTTCTCTCCTAGTGATGCCCACTTTGGTATCCACACTAAAATATAGTGTAAAAGTGCAGTATGAGTAGAATAAACATAGGTATCCTATAGGCATCATAGGTCGATTCTGCACAAATAAAGAATAAGTAGTCGTAAAGGTGAGAAAAGTAAAATAGGTCATAATAGTAAGTAAAATAGAAATGGAAGCTAACTATACAGCTAACTCAAACGTAGGTGTGTTATACATTTAGGCACATTAGAGAAAAGGTTCATAATCTAATAAAGTAGGTCTATGTACTTTTGTCCTGCATAAAAACCAACTATCACATAACCTCGAAGAACTGAATACTGGGAACGTACCTTGGCTCCAGTTGAGTGTAGGTAACAACAAGGCAAAGGATAAAGAATAAAAGTAACTAAAGCCATAAATAAAAGTAAATAACAAACATAAACCAACGCAGTACAACACATGGGTACAAACTAAAAGAAAACATACAAAACCTACCTAACGCCCTACCCCGTTGGTAGGCAAAAACAAAACATACAAGGACTCACCGTGAGTTCCACCTTAAGCCCGGAGAATACAAAAAGTGTGATAGAATGATTTCAAGGGGTTAGAGAAGTATATCACAAGTATAAACACTCAAATACAAGAGATCGCACCTTTAAAATCCTTCACTTTGGGACTCGCACTCAAGACCGCACCTCAAAAGCCAAGAATCGGCTCACACTAGAGACATGCACCTCAATAGTAAAGTGTCTTATCATGCCTTATAAGAAGCACTGGGACCATGCTACTAAGCATATTCACACTGAGGCCTCTCCCCTTAGATAACCAAGAAAGTAGTCGCGATATCAAAACCAAGCCAGTTTATACTTTAAAATAGCTTTATACCCTACCTGATCCTGGTCTAAGTATACATATAGATAAAGGAAAACTATTTCTAGTTAGTCTTGTAAGACCTGTATTTTATTTATGTAAGCATCCATCCATGAATCATGGTACCGGGACTGCATGTGTACTCACAAAAGCACAACTCAAGTCCAAATATATGATCGCAGCATAACAACAAAACAAACAAGTCTACAACATAACTAGAATTGGCCAGAAGCCACCAACTAAGAACATATAATACTTTTGGTATTCACCATACCCCAACCCCACATCAAAGGTCTAGAGACTGCCCACAGCTGGTGAGATGGGACTATGCTAGCTCAGAAACTCCTTTATCCCCACACAGGGTTGCCTCAAAGTAGAAAAATTGATAACAATAGAAAAAACTGTGGAAAGATAAATCAACATAACATCCCAACTCAATAACTATCCTAACACAATAAATATGAAATATAATCCCTAGTCTAGAAGTTAACAAGCTGAGCCTACCTGGGCACTAGCAAAAGTCCTCATAATACGTGTAGAAATAGCCCAAACTCCAAGAAGGTCCAAATCAATTCAAAACTGTCAAAATGGTGATAATAAGGTCAAAAGCTAAAGAACGACATCCATATTACCAAGTCAAATTCTTGTAAAACATCGAGCCCCAAAAAGGGCATGTGGGCTCCACCACCTAAATAATTCAACTAAAAGTATCGATAGGTAGGCCTCAACTTAGGGAACTCGTGGTTCAAATTTGAGCTAAAATAAACCTCAAATAGGTCTCTAAATAGACAAGAAAAGTTTATCTAAAAGAAAGAAATATTTCATGATTTAAAGAGTGGAAATTAAGGGAAAATGAACCTTGAAATTGGCAGAAAATGTTCACAATAGCAATCCCTACGCTCCACCAAGACATCTCCAATAGTTTACCTTGGAAAAGGATTCGAAAGATCAAGGAAATATATTTTAAGTGAAGGAAATTCAACTTTGCATGGTCAACAAAGGGCTGGAAAAACATATATATAGTTGATCACACATCTCCGAGAATGTCGCAGCTCGTCACGATGGCAAAGGTCAGGCCGGATTAGACATTGTATTCAGGAGAGATCCACTGCGATTGGGGTGAAGAGCATCCCGGCTCTGGGTCCACCTCAAGATATCGTGATCATTGTCCCCCTATTGCGATTGTAGCCAATAAAAATCTAAGGCATCACCAATTCTATCAATATTTCATGATCCCGATGAATGAATTCCCCAGGGTATCAGGAACATCCCAAGGGCCCATGAATGTGATTACGGCCTTGGGCCTGCACTTTTGAAAGAAAAACAGTTGTGCAATAGCAATTGCAAAAACATCAATGAGATGATCTAAATCGAATCAGATATAAATTTTGACAAACCAAATATGAAAAATGCATAAAAACAACATTCTTGACTCAACTGAGTCAATAAAATAGTCAAATGAGGTCATTTTATCAAAAAGGACCTATATACCAAACTAAACCAAAACCAACAACTTTTCAACTTCCTACAAAAGCCTCTAAAATGAGTATGGACACCTCAAGAAGCGTGCTAATAACCCTACCAGCCCAAATTCAAAATTTTGGAGCTGATAAAAGCATTAGAAATTTTGATCCGGCACTCCGATCACCAAAACCCATCCCAGTCTCCAAACTAAACTCCAACTAAATGAAATTTCTTCACAACAACTCAAATTCAAACAAAAAACCCCAGGACTTCAACTAAAGGTCAACTAGACCAAATTTGGCATTATAAAGCTAACAAAAATATCAAAACATGATTCTCAATGTATTTGTTAAGAATTTAATCCCAAGTTCCACTAATTCAAGGTTAAGCCTTTAAAATAGGTAAACTGAGTTCACAAGCTACAGAACTACCGGGGAACCAAACTAATGGTCCCAGCAAGTCATAAATGACTTGGTGAAGTAAACATAAATCTCTAAACATGGAAAAACCAGAAACGCAAGTAAATAACCATGCGGGTCATTATAATATCCACTATTGAAAAGGACATTCATCCATGAAATTCAAGGAAAGTGTAGTACCTGAAGGCTCAAATAGATCGTATTCCCTAGAAATGGTGACAAACTTGGTGCTGCAAAACATACACCTCAAATAAGAAGTATAAAGTAGTTGCTGACAAATATAGAACCCAACAAAGGTTGGGCTTGATCCCACTGGGAATATGGCAGAGAATACGTTTATTAAAAGTTAAGTCAAGTAGCTATTGCTACATCTGAGGGGGAATAAAAGCAGTAAATAAACCAGTGTTTGTAAGTTTTAGACATTATTTTAAAGTGCTATTAGTGATTTTAGAACTCTAGGGTTGTGATCTTCATGATTTCATAACTTCTAGATTCTTAGCACTAGTAATTCTTTACTGATACTTAGCATGAAAAATTTAAATTCACATAAAAACTTTTCAAGCCCTATTAGATGATTATCACTCGTCACTTTTAAGTCTAAGAGTATTTTCCACATAAACCTTACCTTATAATTTCATATTGACTTACATTTCAAGCTATTAGATAAAGGTTTATGACTTCAAGTCTCTATTATCTATTCGCTTTTCCTATTTTATATTTCTGTTTTGAGAAAGTAAACCTTAAGTCGAGTTCTAATGTTTGAAACTATTAAAAAGTTATCATGACGAAGAGAATAAAAATATACACATGTACACTGGATTAGAATTACCAAATACTTTAACCTAGGTTGTTAATTTATCATGGTACCCACAACCCCAGTTGTGGTGGTTCTAGAAACTCATGATTACGGTAATAATATTAAGAATTTGTATACAATTCAAAATAATTAAACTTATAATCACAAAGTGATAAAATTGGAGAATGATAGAGATGGAATAAAATCTCTAAATATAATCAACAAAAAAAACAAGAACAATGTAAAGTAGTCTTCCAAAGCTCTCAAAGTACTAAAACATATACCAAAGTGGTGAACATCAAATACATAACCTTAGTGATGTATTTATTGAACCAACAAAAACCTATCCTAAAAACACTAAGAAAATTAGGTCGGCAGCCTTCCACGGGTTGTACAAATTAACCACGACTCGTGGTTTGATCCTACTTCTCATGGTTACTGTATTGATTTAGATCAATATTTCCTCTCATGATTCATTCCACGACTCATGGGACAAGGTAGGACTCATAAGATCCTTCATACTTCTCTACTCCAGAAAATCAACAGCTAACTCCCAGTGGTGTACAACTCAGTTAAATGAGTCTTACCTTTGAGTCACAAATCGTATGTACTTCCTATTTAAATTTCATCAATTTTCAATGTATTATGCTTCAACTTCACAGGTCATAGTACTATTCGTATAGTGAGGTCATGAATCATACCTTCTTTGATACCATATATCTTCCTTGTACCAACTTTCATTTTCTTATTTCACGAATATATTAGCATGAGTCGTATGATCAAGATATGATGCATACCTCCATCCACGACTCCTTTTGACAACAACTTTCACAATTTCTTACAAGGCACTTCAAAATCTATTTTCTTGAAACATAAAAAAAAGAATACATCATATCCACTAAAACATGCTTAAGAATATAAAAGAACTCCTCGTTTTAAGCATCAAAAGTGTTGTGAACTCACGGCACATCAACATTACTAATTTGTAAAAAGAGAGTAATAAGTAAATGAGTCTATGGTAGAAGGTACTTAGTAAGTTTAAAATAATCCACTAATCAAGATGAACAGAGAGTAATAAGTAAATATTAAAAAGCTATCTAGGAAAGAGTGTTAGCACATAAAGGATTGGAAGAGGCACTATTCCTAGAACCTATGTTGTAAAGCGTATGATAATATTACGGCCTAATGAGTTCCTATTTTAATGAGTCTTAGTGGATCCACTACGGTATTGAGTGGTCATACCCTAGAAAGGTATTGTTGGACTTCGTGACTTATTTCTTTTAGTATGTCGGATATAGAAACTCCTAAACGATGTTAAGTGTCAGTATGAATTAAGAGGTTGTTTGAGAAGGTTTTTCACTAAGAGTTTATCTATCTTATTTAAAACCAATGATCTTGAGATATTTTACAAAGTCATATTAATAAGCTTTGAGGCATTTACTGAATTTTACTATTACTCTTGAGAGGTTAACTTTCAATACAAACTGATGAGTCTGCATATTATTTATTATTGATGCCGAGAGCAAAGTTGAACTTGACTTTAAATTGTTGAGTCTGAAGTATTACTTGAGTCGATTTTATACACTTGAAAGTTGAAGGGTTAAACTAAAAATGACTATTTTTTCACTATGTTGCTACTGATGTTAACATTCATATCTAAAACATTTATGAATTTCAGAACCTTTATATCATGTAATTTTTGTAAGAATATTATTGTTACCTCTCACATGCTCAGTACATTCTATGTACCGATGCATATTTTGTGTTGCATGTTTTTACCATGTAGATTTGGTCAGTCATCCATATGTTCTTTGTTGACCAAACTGCAGATCTAAAAAATGGATGAATAATCATGATTTGGGACCATCTTATTCATTTTTATTTATTTTGATAGAGCTGAGAGTTAGAGATTATTTCTTTATTTTAGACTAGCTAGAGGCTTGTCCTAGTATTTCAGTATTCATCTTGTAGTGTGTCATGACCCAATTTCTCGGATCATGATGGAACCTACTATACCACCAGTAGGAAAACTAACCTTGTAGTCCGAA